>JAQHUG010000158.1:1369327-1400758 GCA_028555095.1 Dicrostonyx torquatus
TGCTTGTAGTTATTGATAGCATTCATTTTAGGAATAAAAGCTTTGCATGTGTCTGTCATTTTTCATATTTATTCAACTTTTCAGATTTTATAATTGTGAGAAAAAGCAAGTTATGATGAAAATGTCTTCTTACAGTTCAAAATAAACAAGGATATCAATCATTTAACAACTCCTACTTTAGACCACCTTAGACTTTTATTTTTGTGTTTGTAAATGCACATACAAACACCGTATGTAAGTATAACACATGAGTGTATCTTTTGAAAAGCACACTAAAATTCACAATTTTGGCCAAATACTAATATTTTGAGTGAATCCAACAGTAAAAATTTTGTTGGCAATTACTTCTCATTTTAATGATTATAAAATACCTTAGTAAATTTGTTTGCCTATGTCCCTAAATTCAGAAATCTAGACTATTATAGAAAAAAATTGATGATTATCTAAATTGGTTTTGTAGCACATCCTTGCATGATCACCCAAGGATAGACTTTTTTTAAATTTTTTTTAAAAATTTATTTATTTATTATGTATACAATATTTTGTCTGTATGCCCGCAGGCCAGAAGAGAGCATCAGACCCCATTACAGATGGTTGTGAGCCACCATGTGGTTGCTGGGAATTGAACTCAGGACCTCTAGAAGAGCAGGCAGTGCTCTTAACCTCTGAGCCATCTCTCCAGCCCCTAAAAAATTAATTTTAATTCCAGTATCCAGTGCTGAATTTTAAATTCAAGTCCCCAGTTTCTTTTTTTCTCTTTAAATTGGTAGGTATAGGCTTTGTGGGAAAAACACTGTTCAGAAATTATGTACTATCCTAGTTAAAATGTATGCCTTTCCATCCTTATTTTGTATTAAGATAGCAAAGTTCTTGTGAGATGTTTTTGTGCTAGGCTCCATAAATAACTGAAGAGTTTATTTGAAAATTTCTCTCTTTCCTTAACATCTTTAATTGATATTTTTACTCCAGGCCTTCAGGACCAGATCTTTTGAATTAGTTTCTTTGCTGTGATAGCTAAATTAGGTCAACTTCTACAACACAAACTCTGTGAGGTTTTGGCTTTATTTTGACTTCCAAGGATTTATATGGTACAGGTTTGGTCCTCAGGGTGACATTTTATTGAGGTAATAGAAACTTTAAATGGTAGGGCTTGGTTGGTTGGGGAGTTAGGTCAAATGTACTGATTTCTAAAAAGACTAAATTAATTTAGTACCTGGTTTGTTTTCAAAATTGCAAGATTTGATTTTTTGAGACAGGGCTTTACTATGCGACTATGGTTGACCTAGACTCACTATGTAGACCAGGTTAGGTTAAAAACTCACTGAGATCTCTCAGGTTCTGCCTGCCTCTGCCTCCTGAGTGCTGGGATTAATGGCATGCACAACCATGGCTGGCTGAGATAGAAAGGTGCGTGTGTGTGCACATGTGTATGTTAATGTATATTTGTATCTTGCCTGCATGGTTGTTTGTAAAACCACATGCTTCATACTCACGGTGCCAGAAGAGGGCACCAGATCTGTTGCAACTGGAGTTGCAGATGGTTTTGAGTTACCATTTGGGTGCTAGGAATTGAGCCCAGGTTATCTGGGAGAGAAACCAGTGCTCTTAACTCTCTAAACTCTTACAGCAAGATTTTTTTTAATGAAGGAGAAAGCCTGATCCTTCTTTTAGGTGACTTCCTGTCTTGCCATGCGATCCCTTTTGTACATCTGTCAACATGATGCTGCTACCTACTACTTGATACAGTCAAACTTCTTTTCTTTATAGAATAGACATCTTCAAGCTATTTCTTATTGCAATAGAAAAGAGACTAAGACAAATTCACATTTTACTTTTTGAGAACAAATCCCTTTTGTCTTTAACTCACAGCAAATGAACTCTTTCCATGCTTCTTCTATTTTTTCCTAGACATTTCTCGCTCAGACTTTTTTTCCACACCATATTGCCTCCATGTTGACTAACCCTTCAATTATTCTGTCCCTTGTCTATTTCTATCTCATTAAAATATTAGCACTCTATAAAACCTATATTTATACTCATTATACATACATAAGAAGTTCCCTTTCTGAACAAAAGGGCTATAAGGAGACAACTCATAAGATTGCAAAGGGAGATATTCATCATATCAGAATGGCTAAGTAGAAGGAAGAACCTAATTTCTCATTGCTGAATGAGTCTTGTGACTCTGGCTAATTGAAATCAAGGACCAAACAATTTGAAACATTCTTTGCTAGATTTCTCTTTATTTATTTACTTTTAAAACAATCTTATTTTACATTCAATCCCAGTTCCCTCTCCCTTCCATCCATCCATCCACTCCTCCTACCTTCTCCCCACCCCACCCCACTCCATCCACTCCTCAGAGAGGATGAGGACTCCCATGGGGAGTCAACAAAGTCTGTCACATCGAGTTGAGTAAAGATTGAGCTAGATTTCTATTAGAAAGATTTATCTATTAACTCAAATTTAGGTATAGCCTCAGTGAAAATGTGCTGTAGTACTGAACTATGTCCCCAGGTCCTCATCATGATATTTCAAGTGCTTAAGGAATTTGGATTATATATGAATGAGTGAATGACACAGGTACAACAGGTAAGAATGGTACAGAAACTAAAGCTTTTTCTTCTCAGTAAGAAGTAGTTCCAAAGGCTGTGGACACAACGAGTAAGGTCTTACCTGGTGACTCTTGGTCCCTCACTAACCGAACATTTGTCATCTTGTTTCTTGGCTTCAGTCACACTTGCCACCTGGCCAGTGCTCAAACCCTCTAATCAGGCTCCTGTTTTGAGGTCTTTAGCTTTACTGCTTTATCTGCCGGAGACACTTTGCCTATCTGTTTAGGTCACTTGTGGTGGTTTGAATGAGGATGGCTTCCATAGGCTCCATATTTGAATGTTTAGACACCAGGGAGCAGAATTGCTTGAGAAGGCTTAGAAGGAGGTATGGCCTTGTTGGAACGGGTGTGGCCTTGTTGAAGGAGATGAGTCATGGGAGTAGACTTTGAAGTTTCAAAAGCCCAAACCAGGCCTAGAGTTGCTGCTCTCTTCTTTGTGCCTTTGGATCAGGGTGTAACATTCTCAGCTACTCCTTAACACTGCTCTTGCATGCTGCCATGATTCCCACAATGATGATAACAAGTTGGGGAATATTAGTGTAAGATGTGTTATATTCGTTTATGCTGGGGAATATTTGTTTAATGATGCAAAGATGTGTTACATTCTTTTCTGCTGCATTTGTTTAACTCTGTAAAGCTGTATTACACTGCTTGCCTAAAACACCTGATTGGTCTAATTAAGAGGTGAGTGGCCAATAGCTAGGCAGGAGAGGGATAGAGAGGGCTTGCCAGGTAGAAAGAATAAAAAAAGAGGAAAAATTTAGGCTTGAGAGAAAAGTAGGAGCGAGAAAAGGAGGAGAGAAGTATGCCAGGGGCCACCCACTCAGCCACACAGTCAACCACAGAGTAAGAAGAAAAGAAAGATATGTAGAATAAAGATATATATATAAAACATATATATATAAAACATATATAGACTAAAGAAAGTCTAGAGGCAAAATATATTTTTTAAAAATGGGATAATTTAAGTTAAGTTAGAAAATCTGCCTAGAAACAAGCCAAGCTAAGGCCAGGAATTCATAAGTAAGAATAAGTCTCCATATAATTATTTGGGAGCTGGGTCGTGGGCCCCCAATGAGTGAAGAAAAAGCTACATTAATGAACTAAACATATGAACAATTTCAGTTGACCCTACAGGCTGTGTTACACTTAGATTTCTGTAGTTTTTTTCTCATATTAATCAAAAGCTGTCTATAGAGTACTGTGGTGGTTTGGATAAAAATGGCCCCAATAAGCCCATAGGGAGCGGTACTATTAGGAGGTGTGGCCTTGTTGGAGTAGGCATGATTGAAGGAAATGTGTCCCTGGGGGGTGGGCTTTGAGGTTTCAGAAGCTCAAACCAGGCACAGAGGCTCACTGTTTCTGCCCACTGCTTACCTACCCAGATGCCTAACTCAGTTACCTCTCCAACTCCATGTTTGCATTATGCTGTCATGCTTCCTACCATGATATTAATGGACTATACTTCTGAATTGTAACCCAACCCCAATTAAATATTTTCATTTATAAGCATTACCATGGTTGTGGTGTCTCTTCACAACAGTAGAAACCCTAATTAAAACAAGGACATGTAACTTCATGTCGGTCGGGCTCAATGTCTTCTCAGCAAGGTATCTTAGATACTGTCTGAAGACTGTAAACTGGAGAGTACTTCGATTCACTTGTGTGTGTGTGTGTGTGTGTGTGTGTTTGAGGATGGTGATAAGAGCACAGAAAGATAGTTTTAAGTTATTTCACAAGCATAATATTCTATATGATTCCCCATTTCCATGTTCATAAATTGTTCAGAGACTGATACATAAGAGTGGTGCTTTTTATGAATGTTGCCATATACCCATGATATAAGCATATGGAAGGATGAAGTAGTTATATTGATACGTGTTTGAGGCCAGCCTGGACCAGAGAGTGAGTTTTAAGCCAATGTGGGATATGGGGTGAGATCATGCTTCAAAGTAAACAGATTATTAATTAATAAAAGTATAGTTTCCAATCAGGACCAATTTTATCTCTTGAGGAGACATTTCACAATGTCTGTAGACAATTTTGTTTGTTACAGCAGAAGAGGAAAGGTCTTATTGCTATGCAGTAGACAGAGGCGAGAAATCAGTTGTCAGGGTTAATGCAGAGGGCAATTCCCAACAATTACCTGGCTCAAAGTGTCATAGTGTCTAGGTCAGGAAGACTGGTTTAGAGTTAAGCCTGTGTTTCACTCTTAGATGGATATAAAAGAGCTGACCAAATCAGATGTTGTTCCTTTGGAGAGTCTTATCACAGCATACATGGATAAACATAGACGGAATAAAAGTGAGGGGATGAATAAAATGTCAGCACAAAAGAAGAAAACAATTCGCAAAGATGCAAAAATTGTAGGGAATGAGGTATTTGTATTCCTTTCATCAGTGCATCCAGGAAGCAGAGGCAGGCAAATGTCTGTGAGTTTAAGGCCAGCCTCATTGACATAGAGACTTCCAGGACAGCCAGTACTAAGTTAAATAGACTCTGTCCCAAAAATGATAAAAAAAAACCCAATAAGTGGAAGATTTATTTTTGTTAGATGAGAAAGGTTATGATAGTGTAATATAGTTTACCCAAAAAATGTGCACACAGAGAAACAAGTGTGCTCTGTTGTGTTCTGTTGTGTTCTTTCTATGTTTTTGGTTGATTTCCAGGAAAGCACTCTACCACTGAGATTTGACCCCAGGCTTCTACTCACTTTTTATTTTGAGAATAAGCTCTCACCAAATTTCCCAGGTTGCCTTGAACTCCTTCCATAGTCCAGACATTTCTTTGCCTTCTGATCTACCTATTCCACGCTCCTGAGCAGTTGGGTTATTGGCCCATTCCAACAGTCCTGGTTCCTGTTTTTCTTTTGGCATCTCTGCATTCTGAAACCATGACTCTCATCACATAAGCACATTCCCATTCCTTAGCATCTTACGGAAACATACCAAATAACACAGAAATACCTGCAGCTGACTGAAATAAGGATGAGTTTTTCATTGCATATATGTGGAAATCTATTTAAAAATCCAGAAGAGGAGTTTTAAATAAGAAACAGTTTATGTAATTCTATAAAAGAACAAAATACCTTTTGTCCTCACCTCAAAGTTCTCACGAGAAAGTATTTTGCAATCTCAAACTGGTTGTGTTCTGAAAATGGAAAACATCCAAATGGAAAAATGAAAGTAATGATTTTTGCCCACAGGGATGTGATTCCACCATTTCTGCTGTGCAAAACTTTGTATTCTGGGACAGATGACAAAATAGTGCCCTAGGCCAAAGGCACAAATGCTTTTATTTTCTGGGAAGTGTAAAATTATACCTTTTAGAGCCACCATTCCACTAAAATAGTGGCCATGTCATGAAAATTATTCAGAAGTCTAACACTGGTCTCCCTTACCCCAGGTCATCATGAAAAAAACTCCCAGGGGAATCTGTCACAAGGAAGATGAAATAAAAAAGACCTAGGCATTTGTGTCCTGACTGCCATGCTATCAGGCATTTTCTTGTAGTTATAAGATAAAGTAGTGACGACTAGTGATAAAGCTTAAAGCAACATTGTAGTTCTAAACCGAAGTCCATATAGACTATAACAGTAGCTTCACAAAGACTAGATGAGGTCCCTATTCGTATTCTACTTGGATTCCTTTGGCCACACTGGATGATGTATCCCTCGGGCTTCTGAGTGTTGGATAGCTAGTAAGGATCCACTGATATTTTCAGTAAAGAATGTCTGTGGTGGTTCACCTTGTCAATTTTATAGGATTCAGAGTCATAATGAAAATAAACCGCTTTACATACTTCTGTGGGATCATTCTGATTAGGTTGACATGGGAAGACCCGTACTAAATATGGGCAGTTTCATTCTGTAGGGCTGGGGTCCTGGACTATGGGCAGTTTCATTCTGTAAGGTGGGGGTCCTGGACCGAATGAAAAGGAGACACTGAGATGAGCACAGACATTTGTCTCACCCTGCTTTCTGACTGCAGATGTGATACAATCACTTGCCTCAGGCTCCTGCTGCCATGCCATACCTACCATGCAGGATTGTACCCTTATGAGCCATTTATCTGCGAGCCAAAACGAGCCCGTTCTCTCTCAAGATGGTTTTGTTATGTATTTTGTCTGAGCAGCATGTAACTAATAGAACGTATTGCAGCCAAATGGGAGCTGCCTTGTCACAGCTAAGTCTACAGAAATCTGTGAGTGACTAGTCCTGTTTCTAAGGTGCTTCCAACTCTGTGGTGCAATGTGGCTTCCAGATTCTCCTATGGGGTTAGACTGAAGTTAGTCTCAACCTCTTTCTTTGGTTTGATTCATACTCATACCACAGACATCTTCACACCACAGACAAGTTCCCTCCTTCCCTGCTTCAGCTGAGAGAATTCTCTCAACAAATTGCTTCTATAAGGAGCCCCAACTAAAACGCTACTTATGTGGAAATTTCTCAAAGTCTAAAATGCTTAATTATTCTGATTTTCCCAGAATTGAGGATATTTTCTCGAATTGGAGTATTTCAGGGCTTGAGTCTGAAAAGTCCTGGAGAAGCGTTGACGAGTGGTTACCATTAGAGCAGATAAACATAAGCTGGGAGACGATTAGATGAATGTCAGTATTATTGGGTATGCTTAAAGGTTTGTTGCCCCCTGCTGCGCTTTATTTGAGATAGGACTTAATTATTGTTCCTGGCTAGCCTAGAACTCACTGTGTAGATCAGGCTAGTCTCAAACTCACAGAGACTCATGTGTCACTGACTTCTAAGTGCTATGATTAAAGGCTTGCACCACCATGCATGACTTGCTTGTTCTATTTTGAAAAAAAATTAAGCATGTAAGGAAGGGAGTTGAGGGTAAAAAAATTGGTGGCTTTCAAGATGGAAACAAATTATTTTGCTCTATTTATCAAAGGGAATTTATAAAAGTGTGGCTTCACTGACAAGGGAGAAATGAATTAAGCAGGGATATGATTAAGACAATTAAGATTATAATGCCTACAAAAAAATAACTGATCAGTTCTTTCTTTTTACAGTGTCTCATGACCTGTGAACAGAAAGGTCACTCAATGAAGTTCACAGCTTTTACATTTAGAATAAATAACAAAAAAGAAATTCATTTTTCTTTACCACCAATAGAGTATCGTACTTGAAGAGAACATCGGGTTTAAAGCTGAAGTATAAAAATTGTATCTTTAGTGTTTTTTCCATTATGAAAATATTATGTGCTCATCATAAATAATCTGCAAAATACAAAGAAAAGACAATAATTGTTTACATTTGGATGTACTTTTACTTTCAAGCTTTCTGTGCATTTTTCTGTTGTTTTGTTTTTAACATAAAATGTGATCATGCCATAATTTTGAAGACAATATTGTCTCTTAATATTTAATGTGACACAGAATACTTTTGTAAAAATGACCATATAAAGATATGAATGCTATAGCCCTTCCTAAGAAGAACACAAAAGATCATATTATATATTTAGTGCCTGTTGTTATGAAGTTACAATGTTAAATTTCCAGAACACTGTGGATTAACAATGTCA
This sequence comes from Dicrostonyx torquatus, assembly GCA_028555095.1. NCBI lineage: Eukaryota > Metazoa > Chordata > Mammalia > Rodentia > Cricetidae > Dicrostonyx > Dicrostonyx torquatus. The sequence goes on from JAQHUG010000158.1 coordinate 1,377,482, forward strand.
GGAATAATTTTATTATCTCTTATTATTTTGGTGATAAGAATTAATTAATTCTGTATTTATTGGATGCCTATAAAATATCCAGGCATCATCCTAGAAGAATATCGTTATCTCCAAGATTAAGCAATTAGAGTATTCCCATTGAGTTTTTCATTTGTTCATTAATTACAAAAATGATTATTAAGCCCTTATAATGTGTGAGACACTGGGCTTTCACATTGGATACATGTTTAGAGGTGATATTAGCTACTCACATTGAGATTCAAATGCAGGATGATAAATAATATTGTGTGAGAAATTTGAATCTAAAAGGCTCAACTGCCAAGATGATAGCAATCATGATAATAAGCTAATGTAAGAAGCAAACACAAGTGTAGCAATTAATTTGTCTCAGGAACTTTTCTAAGGGTTCAGTATATATAAGCAATTTGATATTCTTAATGCTACTGTACTTTACTGAACTCAAAATCCTACTGGTAATAAGATGCATTTTGGTATAGCAGCTGCTGAAGCATATATGAAAACTTATATTGTAAACATTGATGAAATATAGACATACGTTATTTTTTCCAAAGTTTTAAATAATAATTAAGGATATAGCAAGTCATCTCTAAGGTATCAGTGAAAATTTGAACCTAGTCAGTCCATATCTACAAATTAGAGCTGTCTCCTCCTCCCCCCTTTTATTTAAATGAGAAAGCCTTTGCTATGTTGCCCAGGTTGGTCTCAACTTTTGACTCAGCCTCCCTAATGGCTCTAAATACAAACGTATACCACAGACACTTTTGGTGGCGGAGCGGTTGGGGGGGAGTTTAGGCAGGGTTTCTCTGTGTAGTCCTGGATGTCCTGGAACTTGCTTTGTAGACCAGGCTGGCTTCAAACCCATAGAGATCATTTTGCCTCCCAAGTGCGGGGCTTAAAGGTGTGTGCCACCATTGCCCAGCATTCAGTTTGTACTTTTGAGTAATAGCCACACTAGCAAAAAGATAATCTTTGAATCAGAAGTACTGAGAATATTGAACTTTTGCACATCATTTTCGTATCTTAGCAAAGGAAGGAGAAACAGACGAAGGTGAAAAACAGAGAAAATTCTTTCACAATGCCAGATTGACTATACAGCCATTGACCTGGTTATGTGTTTTTAATGAGAAAGACATTGTGAAATATGATTTAGAAGGAGAGAAGCCATGTGCCCCTCCATGCTCTATAAACTACTTTGTGACACTGGTTGTATCACTTGATCTTTCTACACCTGTTCAGTCATTTATTAAATTAGGGAAGCACAGTCAGGTGGTGGTGGTGCACACCTTTAATCCCAGGGCTTGGGAGGCAGAGACAGGTAGATCTCAGTGAGTTCAAGGCCAGCCTGTTCTACAAAGTGAGTTCCAGGACAGCTGGAAATGCTACACAGAGAAACTCTTGTCTCAAAAAAACAAAACAACAAGCAAAGAAACAAAAACAAAAAAGGAGGAGGACTGAAATTGTTTAGCATTTCCCAAAATGTTTTGGCTGTAGTTCACAGAAAGAAACTACTTTACATTGTGATCTAGTACACATATGCTTATACGCATGCACCCCTCACTGAATAAGTGAAGCATCAAGGCAATATATGAGCATATTTATATGCTATCTTCTGAAATTTTCTTGTCTGTTCTATTCCAGCAAAAACTGAAGGATGCACGTCATAGGACTGATTTCAGAATTCATACTAGTCCACATCTCAGATTCTGAAAGTTAAAGGTTTAGGAACGACTGAGTCTTCTAACAAAAAGTTCTCCAACAGAAGTAACTTCTGAGCTGAGGTGGGGCTGGAGTTGGGAACTTCAGGAGAAACAGAGAGTATACTATCCTGCTGTAGAAATAAGCATTTTCTTTGTCTTTGGGCCATGTTGTCACTACTTTTAGCAGAACAGTTTTGCCATTATACATTTGTGGAATACTACATTGGGCAAAGACTCAGTGTGCTCTATGCCATGTTGAATGTCAAATTTGTTGTAGATGAAGAAAAAGTGCTTCCGTAGTCGATTAAATATGAAGAAGAGCCAGAGTCTTTCCATCCTCTTCTTAGAATCCCAAAGACTACCAAAGATCCCAAGAAGTCCATCAGGGAAGGGCCTGTCCATTTCTATCAACCCCCAGGGACAGTCATTAAAGTAATGTAGAACATTAATGTTTTAAGGGGCTCATCTTGAAAAATGCTCCTCTAAGGAATTATAGAACTTATATCATATAAAGACACCATGAGTTCTTTTAATTGCTAGTGAAGGGCTTTTCTCTTTGCACAATTTATTTGTTCTTGGTAAACAAATCAAAATGTACAATTCAGAATGGATGCCCACAGAATGGAAAAATAATCAGAAAGCCTTCTTGAATACTTGAAAAGCAAAAGAAAGCCAATATTTAGACTCTCATACCCACCAATGAGTACTGGAATATTTCCTGGATCATTAACATAAAGAGCTTGTCATGGTACCTACAACCTTATAATTACATATATTTTATATTGTGTTGAAATTACAAAACATGAAATAATTGAAGCTATGCTGTTCAAATTTCTCACTTTTCTGAGTTTAAGCTGAAGGAATGAATTAAGAGTTCTGGAATATTAAAAGTAGTTGGAAAGACAAGTTAGTGCCTGTCAATGGACAAGATTCCAAAGCAGATTCTTTATTAACCAATGGTAATAAAACATATTCATAGCATACAGAGGAGAATCCCACATCATCATATTTTACAGGGTTTTCTTCATCTCATTTCCACTCAGACCTACGGCAACAGAAACAACTTATTTGGCCAGTGAAGACCAGGCCATCAAAGAGAAACTGTGGATAGTCAGTCTCTTCTGATAAAACAGACTTCTGCTCATGAAGTTTCCAAAGGAGACTCATTGTATGTATCTGTAAAAACGCTGGTACTAGGTAAGAAGACAAAGAGATAGAGAGCCTGATAGTGAGTAAGTGCATGGTTAGTTTGTGACCCACTAGCTTTTTCCTTCCCTTTGCAATTGGTAAAGTTCAGAAATCACCCTCCTGCTATTCCTAGTAGCCTAGAAACAACCACATACAAAAGTAAACACTTCTAGTATAACCTTGGTATAACTTTAAAACATAGTTATTTTTATTTATTTTGTGGTAAGGAAGTTGTTCTATTTCTAATAGAAAACAACTGGAAAGAAAATAAGTGACTTCCAAGATGCTCTGCCTCAGCCACCTAATTTCTTGTGCAACTCTGATAATCCATATGGAAAGTTTGACAAATCAAAACAAAGTATAACTCCACAGCTATGTGCTTAGACATTTACCTTGCGGAGAGCATCTGAGATGTGTGAGACCAGCAACCATAATATTGGATACAATAGTGAACATTTTGAAACAATCTTAGTATTAAAAACCCTTAAAATTCTCTTGGTAAACTTGGCACAGCCACAAAAGGAGATATTGTTCAGCTATCAAAATTATTAATTGAATGATTGTAGGAGCCAGAAGGGTCAAGAACACCACAAGAAAACCCACAGAATCAACTAACCTGGGCTCATAAGGGCTCACAGAGACTGAATCAACAACCAGGAAGCCTACATGGGACAGACCTAGGCACTCTGTATATATGTTACAGTTGTGTAGCTTGGTCCTCTAGTGAAGCTCCTAAGAATGGGTGCAGGGCCTGACTCTGACTCTTTTACTGACTTTAGGGACCATACTCCTCATATTGGTTTGCCTTGCTCAACAATACACAAGGAAGTGCTGCTTAGTCTTACTGCAACCTGATATGCCATGTTTTGTTTCAAGGAGACCTGCCCTATTCTGGATGGATATGGAGAAGGAGAGGAATGGGGGTGGGAACAGAGGGGGATGTGGGAGGGGCTGGGAAGGGAGGCTATGGCTGGGCTATAAAATAAATAAATGGATACATTATTTAAAATTATTGATAGAATATGTAAACAAAAGTATTTTTAATATATTAGTGAGGGGGAAATCAAGTCATAAAACTTTATTATTTATTTTTGAGACAAGGTCCCATTGTGTATCCCTGGCTGGCCTGGAATTCACTATATAGTCAAGATTGGCCTTGGTGTATCATGCTTGCTTCCTTTTTCATAATTCCTACTTGATTTAAAAAGAAAAAGAGACCAGAGTTATAGCTCAGTAGTAGAGCACTTGATAGCATGCACAAGGGCTGTTGGTTTTATCTCTGAACTGGGAGAAGAGAAGAAAAAGAAGAAAGAAAAGACAAGAGTTTGAACCCAGACAAACAGAAAATATATGAACTAAATTTTGGAGAGTGTTGCATCTAAGTAGTGGAATTATTGATAGCTGCCCCTTTACTGTTTACCCTTATGCTATAATTTTTTTCTAGATGAATGTATATTGCCTTTGAATTTAAAGAAGCTAACATGAAGATTCAATCCATATTTAGTCTCGCTGTCCTATTTCTGTAACACGACTTCAAACATTTTAGCATATTTTTCCACACATAAGTGGAGCATCTATGTGTATTTTGATGTTCCATATGGATATTCAAAATAATTCTGACTTCTAGGACTGGTCTCATTCAGGCAGGTCAGGTTCTTTCTGAGTGCACATGGCCACAGCCCTGACTTTTCTGGAATGTACGCTAGGATACAGTTGGAAAGGTGGAAAGATGCTTCACCTAGTTTGTCAAAGCCCAGAGCTTATGGCTGACATTCTCCCACCAGAGAGCCATCTCTCAGGCTTATGGATTTTTACCCCATTAAAATGCAAATAACCAGGGAGAAGTATACATTAAACTTTACCTGTCACCTGTGTTAAATGAGCATAACGTATCATTTTCTGGGAATAGGTTTTAATGGAGAAGACATGGGAATTTAAGGGGAGGGGAGCAGAGGGAAGAAAGTATGAATGAGTATACACGGTGTCTGAGGATTAATTAATATTAATAATAGTGATATTTTTATTTATGGTTTATGAGTCACTAAGGAGCATGTTATCACGTTTAATCTTAATTAAATTAAATAGTCTAACTGTTGCCAAGACAATCTACAGTCTTTAAAATTTTTCTAGCGGCATTGCTAAAAGCTGTAGTCATACTCATGGAGAAATACTCATTTAACTTTCCCCCTTTAACTTCGAATCATAATCATGTGTGGTAATAAAAGATTGTCCAAATAACCACTGAGGGGAGAACAAGTCAAGAAAATATGATTATTTCTTACTTAATCCATTATTCATGCAAAAAAACACAATACTAACATTTTCTAGGAATTTTTGTTGTTAAAGGTAATGACCTACTGGAAAAGAAAGAGAAAATACCTACTCTAATACATTAGAATATTTTTGAGCATAGATCTTTGCATTAGCCAGTGGAGAATAGAAATGATAGGAAGGGACAAAAATTAGCAATAAGAGAATAGATCGGGACTAGGATGTGGTTTCAGTTGGAGAAGCATGTGTTGCGCAAGCATGAGGGCCTGACTTCAGATTTCAAGCACCTACTTAAAAGTTGAGAATAGTGGTGTCTCTGTAACCACAGTGCTACAGAGGTAGAAACAGGGCTATCTCCAGAACTAGTTAGTTAGTCACTTTATATGAATTGGCAAGCTTATGGATCAGTGAGAAATCCTGTCTCCAAAATAAAGTGGAACATAATAGAGATAGTCATCCGGTATTGACTTCTGGTCTCCACATGCATGTGTATATACACATACATCCATACCTGCATGCACATGTGTACATGCCCACATTCAGAATTATATATATCATACAGGCATGTGCGCGCACACACCACACACACGCCAGTTGTTTGAAGGGAGACCCCGCAGAATAACCTCCTTCTTATATATAAATTAAGTGAAGTTGCAGTGTAATGGTTAAAAACAGACTCTGTAACCATCTTCTGAAGTTTGAATTCTGGCTTGCATATACACTAGTTGTATAAAAACAGATTTCTTAATTTTGTTGTCAATAAAAGAGTATAATTTCCTCATCTTTAAGATGACTTTAATACTGGAACCACCTCACGGACTTTCTAGAAGAATCAAATCAATTAAATATATAAAATTACATATCACAAAATAACTGCATTAAGTGATGTTAAAACCACCTACATAATTACATAGGGTCAAAAATGTACTAATTATATGGAGTAGAACTGTGGTTTTTAAGCACTCTAATACACACACACACCACACTTGTTTCTGTGGAAATGTATTATATGTATGTATGTATATATATATATATATATATATCTTACAAATTACAAAGTAAATGCAGATATATATAATACATTTCCATAGAAACACATATAACCATAGAGATATTAAAAATTAACAAAACTAATTAGAAGAAAACAGGTGGTTGCCAATTAGATATGCATTGTTACACTAATAGAACGTTCCAGTAAAACTTTCTGTAAACTAAAGCTGTCTTTATTAGAATTAATTACAAAACATGTAATTTTTATTAATAACATAATGAAACTGACTACAAAATTCAATGAACAAATCACGAAAACTGGTAAAGAAAAGGAATAGTAAAACTGAAGGCTAAAGTGAAGTGAGGATAATTAGGGAAAGGCAACAATTGGGGATGAAAGAATTTAATTACTGTCGTTAAGAACTACAGCAGGATGTGATGTCACAGGTCTGTAATTCCAGCACTTCAGGGACTGAGGCAAAATGACAATGAGTTTGAGGTTGGTTTCAGGCACATAGTGACACCTCTCCTTACAAAAGCAAAGGCTAGGAATTTAGCTTAGTGGTAAAACACTTGCTTAGCATTATTAACAAGGTACTGAACTTCATCTTGAGCACAGAAAAAATTAGACTCATAATAACATGTATTGAGTGATGTTATGAGTATATAGTCATAATGATCAGCTTTGCAAAGTAAGTTGATACAGATAATGATATTCAAAACATTAAAGAAGTCAGTACCGGAGAACACCCTACAGGAAACAATTGTTTTAGCTGAGGAGTAGAGACAATGATCTAACTAGGCTGCCTGTTCCACCAAGTTACACGTCAGGATGAAATAGACCTCTAATGTATCTAATAGAAATGTCTGTTAATTCAACCCCTCCTAACATTGAGCTACCAAGAGACAATGAGCAGGTTAATCAGTGAACAATGAAAAGGACTTACTGGAAAGGAAGTGCTGGGATGCTGGGCCAAAGTCCCTGTGGGCTTCATGCAGCTGCCTGACCCGATCCTCCACAGCCACCTGGGAGGAAAAGAATAGAAATAATATTTTCTCATCACTTTTAGTGAGGAACACTTAAAACACCGTCTCACTACGGTAAGATCTTTTGGGGCTGTAAGACTAAGAACAGCAAAGCAATGACGATTCATAACCCTGGTTTTAATATGTTCTTAACTGTAAATGGTCTCCAAGACTCATATTTTTTATCAAACCAAGTTCAAACACAAAATATTTACTCTATTTTGACAGTTTTACAATCATACTTTTTATGCTTCCTTTATTGGAAACCACAAGTAAAGTACACATTATAATTTATTTTACAAAATTCTGAGAAAAGTGTCACAAGATATAGTGAGTGCTGATAGGATCTTGCAAAGGTATATTTGGTTTTGAGTCTTAGTTGATTATTTTTGACTAATGTTTTTTGTTACATCAATTTTAGTAGATTATTGCTAGTTATAGAGTGATAATTCTTAGCAGTGAACAAGCAAAGGTTGATGATAATTAGCCTGAAACTGATACCACGCACCTGACATGTTAGCACGTGAGATAGCATTAAAGCTATCTAGAGCTACATGGTGTGTCCCTGCCTCAACTCAACGAATGACAACAGAGCAAATTGAAACAAAAAGTACAATAGAAAGAATTCAGCTAAAAAAGCACGAGTTGGAAAGATAGTTCAGTCAATAGAGGACTTGAAGTCACAAGTTCAAGTACTTGAGTTGGATGGCTCTGGAACCTAAGTCAGTAGTTCTCAACTTTCCTAAGGCTGTGATCCTTTAATACAGTTCCTCATGTTGTGGTGACCCCAACCATAAAATTATTTCATTGCTTCAAAACTGTAATTTTTCTCCTGTTATGAATCGAAATGTAAATATCTGATAAGTATGGTGTTCTGACCCCTGTGAAAGGGTCATTAGACTTCCAAAGGGGTCTCGACCCACAGGTTGAGAACCACTGACCTAATTAAAAGTACTAGTTCATGCTTATAATGCTAGTGCAGGAAAGGAGACAGGAGCATCCCCAGGTTTTTCTGGCCACTCAATGTGTCTAATTGATTTTTCTAGACCAATGAGAAACACTGTCTCAGAGAAGGTGTATGGTGCTTATGATGCTGACACCTGAGGTTGTTTTCAGGTTCCCACATAAATGCACACATGTATGCACATGCGCCTACACATACATTCATGTAAGATTACACACATGCGCGCACACACACAATAAAATAGCAGAGGCAAGGTTTAATTTGTGGTAACGTGGGGTAGTAATGAGATGAAAGAAATTTTCAGAGTTCAGTTTTTATTGCATTTAGAAATTAATAAGAACTATGCCCCAGGCAGTATGGAATAAACCTTGTCATTTTTTTCCCATTAGGCTTTTCTATAATGCATTTACACATTGTCCTGTTTAAGCTTACTAAATTTCATTCTTTGTAGGAAAAGGTGGAGACCTTTTGGAAGGTGTGAAATGATATACTTTGTCATCTGGCATTTCACAAACTCAGTATTAGTGGTGGCTCCAGGCACTCTCCTCAATAACTTTGGATCTTAGTTTGGCTGTCAACAGCCCATGCTAAACAAGGAAATGTTCAGAGATTGCCCACAGGCACCAGAAGTTAGGTTCCTGTACTGTGCAGAATCATCTATAAATAAGGCAGTTCTCAATCTCATCAAGTAGGCTAAACTAATGTCAACCCTGACTTTCCAATATCAATGAAATACCTAATGTATATCTAGAAATTTTTCTCTTACTTTTTCTCTAGCTTTGTCTATCTTTGGTTGGGATTCATTAAGCAGAGTTTCAAAACGATTCAGGATTTCCCTTACTATTATACACAGGGAAACACTAGAAACATTTCAGATTGTGTTTGCCCAGATTTAATTCTTTGTTCTTCTAATCTCTATCTGCTGAGACACCAAACATCCATCTGTCCTGCAATATTACACACACACACACACACACACACACACACATATATATGGAGGTTTCATTCTGCTATTGTTCCTCTCCAGAATGCCCTAACCACCTCCTCTCCCACTGATAGTATAATACAGTTTATACACTTCATTTTTTATCTCCAAGGTGAGAATTAATTGCTTCCACAGCATGCTCATAGCACATGGTTTATAATGAAACATTTGAATAATATCATCCAGTAATATAGGGAAATGACTGTTTCCTAAAATAGAACATGAACCTCTTGGTGGTAGGGGCTTCTCCTTGCATGTGTGTATCTCCACTCCTCCCTTTATATGACTCCCTGAATCCTGTACAGAGAAGGTGATGGCAAATATTTGTTTAATGACTAATTGACAAAATAAATGGATACTGTATCTGTACATAATCTCTCTCATGGAGAGAGAGTACAGCAAGAGGCAGAGGGAGGGAAAATAAAGAATATCAACCAAACCACCAATGCTGATTGTAATCTGTGGTAGTCAGTTTTATGTATAAATTTCATCGTTCTCAGACAGACATTATTTCTGAGCGTATCTGTGAAAGTATTTTTAAAAATTATTTGAAAAATGAAATTGGTATTGAAATGTGTAGTTTCTGCAAAGTAGATAGCCGTCTTCAAGATGGGTATACTTTATGCAAATCAGCTGGAGCCCTGAAAAAAATAAAGGTAGCCTCTTTTCTGTCGTGGTCACCTACTTTAGCTGGGACATTGATCTGCCCTGGGATGGACATTTACTATTTTGCCTTTGGAATTGGAGCCACTCTCTACCACCAGCTGTTCTGGGTCTCTAGAATGCTGACACAAGATCACGAAACTTCTTAGCCTCCATAGTCTTATAATACTTTCCAAGCAAATCTGTCTGTCTGCTCTCTCTCTCTCTCTCTCTCTCTCTCTCTCTCTCTCTTCTCCCATCTATCATCCATCTCTCTTCCCCCTTTACTGGAGTACTAGGGAATTCTGACTAGTATAATGTCTCTGTAAATTTTTGTTATTATGGTTAATAAATGCAGAGGGATAAAGTATAATCAGTAGGGTATCATATACCAAACAAAATGTATAACATTTGTTTAATACTATGTATTTAGAAATACAAGTTGAAATTTAATATTTACAATAATTCTATAACAAATAATATTACTCCTTAATTCTATAAATATAATAACCGAGGCACATAGGTTTGAAAAACAAAAACTTGCTTGGGCCAGGTAAGCTGGTGTATCCTATATTATTTTCTTTTCTTTTCTTTTTTTTTTTTGGTTTTTCGAGACAGGGTTTCTCTGTGGCTTTGGAGCCTGTCCTGGAACTAGCTCTTGTAGACCAGGCTGGTCTCGAACTCACAGAGATCTGCCTGCCTCTGCCTCCCAAGTGCTGGGATTAAAGGCGTGCACCACCACCGCCCGGCCCTATAATATTTTCTAACAAATGGCCAAAGGAGAAAGATTGTAAGCTCATAGCCAACCTGAACTATATAAAAAGCTTAAAGCTAACCTAGGCTACAGAGCAGGCACCTGTCAAAGCAAAACAAACAAAATGACCAACAAACAATTTATTACTGAAGTTTAATAAGTTGGAGAATTAGAAGTCAGAATATTTAAACTTCTTCAGTTTGCTCTTTTAGTATTATTATTATTATTATTATTATTATTATTATTGATTTTTATTGAGCTTTACATTTTTCTCTCCTCCCCTCCCTGGAGTCTGCTCTTAATAGCCTTATAGAAGATTAAAATAGAACATGGTAAATATTTGGAAGGCAGTTAACTTTTAAATTTCTATTTTGGTGCGTGCATGTGTGTGTGTATGTGTGCATTCATGTGTGTCTGTGTGTTTGCACCATGCTGTGGATTCAGTCCGGTGCCTTTTACATTCTAAGGAAGTTCTTTATCACAGAGATTTATCAAAATCCATAAATGTCTTCATGTTTTTATCAATTAATTTATCATATGAAGACTAAATCAAGTGTGTACCTCTACAAAACTTGAGCCATCAATGCATTTTATGATCCAATACAAGGCCTCTTCTTGGTCTTTAAGACTATGGAATCATAAGTTTTAGAGAAAGGCTTTGTAAGAACACATATAAATGCATGATGAAAATATGATTATTTAGAAATTTAGAATGTAACATTAGATGAACAAATGAATCAGGAGATGAATGTGAAAGTTGGGAAGTAGAAAGGAGAAGATTGGTCAATGGTCAGAGATCCTTTTTTTAATACTGTTTAAGAAATCCTCATGAGAAAATGGGGATGAATTATGAATGCGCCACAAGACAAGTCCCTTAATGACAACGGTGGTCACTTCACAGGGACCACTTAGATGTAGCACCTGAGTCAGTTACAGTCCCTTAATTTCTAAAAGCTATGGCTAAAAATTTGTCATACAAGGAGAACAATGCTAATTTCTAGTGTACATCCAGGATTGTCAAGACTTGAAAATAAGATCAAAGTGAATTTCTCTCCCTATGACTCAAACTTAATGAAAACATATGAGGAGACTCAAATTAAAAATGTGTCCTGTACTGATATGAAATATTCAGGAAACAGTCCTAAAATAACTGAGAATTAAGCATAGTTTTTTTTTTTTTACTTTACAAATTGTCCCAGGAGAAAGGTTTCGTGTAGACTGAGTGTAAATTGACTAAATAAATAATTGTGAGAAAGAAAAACGTGAAGGGAACCAAGGTTTTCTTACCAGCAAAGTGATTCATTCTGGGAGCAATTATTTATGAAAAAAATTTGATAAGCTTTTAAAAGAACAGTGCAAATACATCAGACCTTTTGAACTGGCTGTGTTTTTAACCAACATGAGATAATATATAAGCCAGAAAGTCAGAAACAGAAACTAGACACCAGTACTTTGCATTCTGGCAATTGTAATCATTCTTTTTGTTGTTTGTTCATTTTATATATATTTGTTAATATTAAAAAATAGTCATGCATTAAACATTGGCTGTTGTTTCTGCTTTTTCAAAGCTTAACTGGCTGGCAAGAGAGAAATGATGATAAGTTGTCTTTTGAAACACTGACGCTGCTGTAGCTAGTCAGAGACTCTCTCAACTGACCAGACTTGGAGTGATACAGGTAGCAATCAGCACAGCACTGTATGGAGTATCAAAAAAGGTACATAGTGCTGGGTTTTTGTCTGGTTTGAACCGGCACAGGTATTATGTGAGCTGTCACAGTCACTGTGAGTTCATATGTGTACCAGGCCTGTTGTGTCTGGAAGAGGCAGCTTCCTGGGAGTCAGCCACCATGTCTGACTCTTACTCCTTTTCAGAATAGATCCCTGATTCTTGAGGTGAGGGCTTGGTACTGGGTGTTACAAAGGGAGTTGGAAGAAGGGAAAGTATATGATCAAAATATATTGTATGAACAAACATTTAAAGAATAAATTTAAAAGAAGGTACATTGTAGTACTTTGAAGGAAAGTGATAGCATTCGACTGAATATTAGAGTTTATTTTGATTTCTTTGTATGGGGCTGAGGGTAGAACCCAAAGATTCACACAAGTTTAGTTTGTAAGTGTCCTCCTGTTGTACCACTCTATACCATGACCTTAATCTTTGTAATAGTGTATCGCTTGATTTTAAATCTGGGAGACTGGAAATAAGGTTATTAGAAAAGGGAACTATGGTATATGTGTGGAAGAATTCATTTGAAATATGAGAATTTTTAACTAACAACAATGAATTGTTTAGGTCATTAAAGGAAAGAAAAGGAAGGATAAAAAATAAAAGGAGAGGTAAAAATGAACTTAGAAAGGTGAGTTGAACAGAAAGTAAAAGGAGTTTAAATGAAATTATTTAAAGAGACAAGAGAAATAGATTTTCCTCTGAATTAATAGGTCATGCCCCTTGTTTCCATTTTTACAAAAAGCAATATAAGTGGAACATCTTTCTGGAAGCATACATCCTGTTACTACTATTTGATCATAGACCATGACAGCTTAGAACTGGAAAAAAAACCTTATCTATTGATACACAAGGGTCTATTCTTTAGAACTATCCCAGATGGGCAAGAAACTTGCCATCTGCTCTGTGAGTACTCATAATCTAGTTTGCAGCAATTCTTCACTTACATGCATGCCAGGGGACAAAAAAGTCTGTTTATATGCTCTGTGAGGGCAGGGACATAACTTGCTTTCCTGGGCTATCTCCAGAGAGGAGCACAATACGTGACATACAGCAGGTGTTTAGTTCATGGCAGTTGACATATCATTCTTGGATCTTTACCATAACAAGTACATTTTAAATAAACAATTTCTTTTTTATCAATCCTAACACAGGCTTTGGAACATCACCTTTCTTTTATTCTTTTTCTTTCTCTTTCTTCCTGTCCCCTTTTCCCTTCCCCCCTTCAAATTTATGACAAAGTAAAAAAAAACACACACATTATTTTCATTTTGCCTATGATATTAGATTTTGGAAAAATTAATGCAATCAAGCACAAAGAAACCCCAAACCCAAATTTCTCCCATAGTTTTATTCTGTGCTTTAAATAATCATATTTGAGAGCTCTGTATATTATTCTTTATTTGAATTTTTATGGGTTCTGTATGTATGCTGTTTGTGAATACCTTTTATATGTCAGTAAAGAAATGTTTCCTGAGTTTCTACTGTGTAGTTGATTTCGCTCTGTGTGGTGTCAAGGCCTGAGCTCCGAGCTTTGTAAATGATTGGTATGTTGATATGTGCTCTGCTACCAAACTAACCTGAGCTCTAAAAGCATAGCAAGGTAAGCAAAACAAACCACTTGTCTACATTCATTTATTCAAAAGATAATTGCTAGGATGCAGGTCCCTGGTCTATGAGACAGAGGTGCTATCTTGTTCACAGCTTAGTGAAATGCCTATTACATAGAAGCTGTTCAGAAAATCTACTAAGGGAATGCATGAAAGACTATAATCTGTGAGTCCCTGTGCTGACTATGAATATGGTAGAAGTCAAAGTATAATTTGAGGGAAAATGAATGAGTAACAATCAGTTACTTAACTCTCAACTCTTTCATGGCTCAATACATTTCTGTTTTTGTTGAAGGCTCTCTTCCTTCCTTTCTTCCTTCCTTTTTCTTTCTTTCTTTTTCTCTTTCTTTTGTTCTTTCTCTCTTTCTCTCTCTCTCTTTTTTCTTTTTTCTTTTTTTTTTTTTTGAGACGGGGTTTCCCTGTGCAGCCCAGGCTGTACTGGACCTTTCTCTGTAGACCAGGCTGGTCTCGAAATCCCTGCTTCTACCTCCTAAGTGCTGGGATTAAAAACATATGCAACCACTGCCTAGTTCTTTGTTTCTTTTTAGTTCCTCTAAACATGTTTTCAATCATTTGAAAGATTTAAAAAGAAGTGAAAAAGATGTAGATAAATAATTACACCGCTTAGAAAACAGTGTTATCTAAATGTGTTTGTTACTTTGTTTAAAAATTTCCAGGACTTCCACTTTTCTCTTGACTTGCTGGTTAATCACATTTAAGCTATTGACTTCTCCAGAGGTTTATGAGAGGCATAGTAGCCTCCTGATGAGGAAATGCCTTTCTTATTTATAAGGGTTTTTCCTGATACCACACAGAAAGCATTTTTACCACAGGCCAAGAAAAAATTTAACTAGGCATGTGCATTTTGCTTGTCTGGCTAATAGTTTGTCTTGAAGCTTAAAAGAAAACCCAAGCTTATGTGATAACAATACTCCATACCTACACTATTGAGGTTATTAAAAATGAAAACTGGTGTGGGAGGTCCTTCTGTCTATGTGTTGCTTGTATTGGTTAATGAATAAAGAAGCTGCCTTGGCCTGATAGGGCAGAAATTAGGTAGGTGGAGAGGACTGGACTGAATGCTGGGAGGAAGAAGGGCGGAGTCCGGAGACACCATGGAGCTGCCAGACAGACACTGGGAATTTTACCCCGTAAGCCACTGCCATGTGTCAATACACAGGTTAATAGAAATGGGTTAAATTAAGATGTAAGAGTTAACCAATAAGAAACTCGAGCTAATGGGCCAAGCAGTGATTTAATGAATACAGTTTCTGTGTGGTTATTTCGGGGCTAAGCTAGCAGGGAATCTGGGAACTGGGCAGCAGGACGAACAAGCGGGCCTTCCCCCTACAGATAACAACAAAGTAAAACAAAATAAAACAAGCATATGCTTCTCTTTAATTCCTCTTTAACTGTGAGAATAGTGAGTAATGTAGTTCCTCCATATACCTGCAGTCTCTTCACAGTCTACACATGATTTCTTTTGTCTCACAGTTTTGTAATCTATAGTTTTTGTGCATTATATACTTGTGTTGGGGAGAACCCATGTAATCTATTTTGTTTCCAAATTTTTCAAGTGTTAGATCACAAACCCTCTAGTTATTATGTCCTTTTCCCTCAAACCATGCCTTCTTAAGCTGTATCTTCCCTCTCTCCTTGGGGCAGATATTTGATAAGAAAACAGGTGTACTGTTGCTTTGAAGTTCTTATCCCTTATAGTTGCAAGATAAGTTTATGGCGGGCTTGCAAGACAACAGAGTAGGGAAAGAGACTTCTTGTAAAAGCCTTGTGACTTAAATTTGATCACAGAACTCAAATATGGAAGGAGAAAACTGATCCCACAAAACTGTCCCCTGGCCTCCACATGAGTGCTATGGAACACATGCTCATATACATATATATTATGCACACACATAGCAATCATGAATAGATGTTTATAAAAGGTAAGCTTATGAGGCTGGAAAGGTGGCTCAGCAGTTAAGAGCACTTGTAGCTCTTTAAGGGAACCCAACTTTAGTTTCTGACAGCCCTATGGTAGCTCGCAACCATCTATAACTCTAATTTCAGGGGATCTGAAGCCCTCTTCTGACATTTGATGGTTCTAGGCACATATGTTGTACACATACATACACACATACAAACCTTTATATACCTAAATATAAAATAAATACATCAAAAAATTTTTTAAAGGGTTAGCTTAAGGTCTTATTAAGCCCTTGTTTCTGTCCCTTGGTATGTAGGCCAGCCTAGGTCAGATCTCATGGTATGAAGTTTGTTTACCTCCCTGAAAACCTTTTAGAGTCAAAAACCCTCTATGTTCTCTGGAGCTAAAGGGCTTGTGTCTCCCTTCAGAATCTCAGTTATGCTGTATAGGGTGGCTGTCTCTCCTAATGCTAAAGGGCTTGTGTTTCCCTTCAGAATCTCAGTTATGCTGTATAGGGTGGCTGTCTCTCCTAATGCAACTCCTCTCTGGATTGGGACGGAAGACTGTCCACAATGTGATGCTTTATATCTTCTAATACTCTCCCTCTTTGAAGCCCATCATGGCTGTCATGTCCTTATTTCCTAATAAAGCTCATTCTAAATATCAATTTCATATTAACTCCTTTAGCCAAACCTTTTGAGTTCCAACAACACATAACACTCATGAATATATATTTAAACATCATTCTGAAAACTCAATTGAGACTATTACAGCAGCAGTTAAAATTCTTTTAAGTAATTGCAATCCTTTTCGATTGCAACTTAATATTCTTGGAATTTTTATTTCTTTTTAAAGATTATTATCATTTCCTTTTATGTATATGTGTGTTTTGCTGCATCAGATCCCCTGGATATGGAGTTATAGATGGTTTTGAGCCATGATGTCAGTGCTGGGAACCACACCCAGGTCCTCTGCAAGAGCAGGCATCACTCTTATCTGCTGAGCCGGTTCTCCAGTCTATGAATTCTCATTTCTACTCAACTGAACTGAGGAAAAATATATTTTGATGTAAGGTTTGGAATGTGTTTTGTGATACTTATAGTTTTCTGTCCAAACAACGGGATTTTCTTAGGTACAAGACTGACTGGATGCTCTTCTTGAATTTATGTTTTCTTGACATCAGGAGACTTAGCAGGTAAATGGAGCTTTTCAGGTTAGATCTCAGGAACTCAGGGTTAACACAGAGTCAACCCTGAGAGAGAGTATAATTGTTGGCTGATTTTTGGCATGGGAACTAATGTGTGTTACCTGAGACCAACATTCATCTAGTCTTTTTCTTGTGTTTGTTCCCTTTTTAGATGAATTGTTAGTATGTTGCAATGCTAGTCTCAAATTCTGGTGTTCCAGATATCATCTTGCCTTAACTGGAATTTGATAGTGAAATTACATGCATACCTAATCCGCCCTTTTAATGTTCCTCTTATATAGATTTTCCCTCATTTTATTTTAAATTTTGTTGACTTATTTTTTTAATACTTTAAGAGGTTTATTTACTTTCTCTCTCTCTCTCTCTCTCTCTCTCTCTCTCTCTCTCTGTGTGTGTGTGTGTGTGTGTGTGTGTGTTAATGTTTATGTGCAACATGTAAACACAGTTATCTATGGAGGCTAGAATAGGGTGGCAGATCACCCTATTCTGGTTGTAGGCAGTTGTAAGTCACTTGATAAGTATGCTGGGAATCCACTACAAGAGCAGCAACACTTCTAACAGCTGAGCCATCTCTCCAGACCCTGAATTCTTAATCTTTGACTCCTCTTCTTTTTTATGTCTTTGGTGGTGGTGCTGGGGTTGAACTCAGAGTCTCTCATATTTTATTAGTGAGCTATGAGGGCTAAAGTTATGTTTTAAGTTTAATTTCTGTGCTTAAGAGAATATAAAACAAATGGACCTCTAACCCGGAAGCCCCACTTGCCCAAATACAGATAACTTGCTGGAATGCTGGTGGTTGTTCATCTAAGATAACAAGCCATGTGTTTTTGCGTCTGGAAACAGGTTTGGTTGATCCAAATGCACAAAATGTGTTTGATAGCACATGGTTGGGAGGTATGTAACCAGGAATTATGTCAGGATGTATGCTTGTTCCTGATTGAACAAATGTGGGGAGTATATAGCTTTGTGGATTTTGACTTTATAAATTCCCTGACTAATGTAACTTGGCACGATACTCTGGGAATCCCAGGTATGGACCTGGCTTCTGTTGCTTGTCTTGGTTAGTATTTAACAAAACTTGTTTCAAATTTGGCTCAGAATTTGTGGTAGAGATCTTCTCCTTGCCTAGTGGGATTAACAGAGCAGCATCCCCATCCCTGACTCCTTTACCCTCACCACTTTGTCTTCTATATAATCCACCCGAACAGCATATGGACTCAGTGGGTGAACAGATAGTGCCTCAAATGAAGTGGCTGTGGATCCCTGCCATGATGGGAAGTGGAGTCCAAGCCTAGTTCTGGCCCATCTCCAGCAGCATGATTTCTTCCCTTCTGAAGAACTCTTTCATTATCAGGAAAGCACAAGGAGGCAGACAGCAAGACTTTCCTTGAAGCTTTAAGCTTGCACCTTAGCAGCTTTCTAAACTGCATTTGAGAAACTTGTTTGTTGCTTTTCATGTGCATGAAATTTTTGGATTCTGTGATAATGCAGTCAGGTTATTTCAACGTTCATTTGACTTAATAGACTCAAGTACCTTAAGGATGTCATTAATTTTAAGTTATAAAAGCAGAAATCCATCGCTTATCCTGCTTCATTTGTCAAAAATCTGGTCTTTGTTACTACTAATGGTTATAAAAATTGTGACGGGGGAAATCATAGGAAGTGCTTCCTCTGCTTATCCATGAATCACTCTGCTTAGATGATCTAACTTGATACAGATTTTATATTTAAAAAATAGGTTCCCTTGTAAAAGCTTTCCTAATGTAACTCCTGATTTGCAACAGGAACTGAAAGTCAACTGGCTCTCACCTTGCTACACCATTACGTTAAATCATTTGCATTTCAACTTTTGCTATTTACTCTGCAGCTTTATTTATTCCACATTTGGAAGATAACATTCTCACAGAAATTTTCTGAGGCCACTGGAGCATTCCTTTCTAGGGGCATTTCAGGCCATAAGGAGCATAATGTTCACATTGTAATCACATAATTATGTCTCCTGGTATTAGAACACAGGAGTGTTCCCAAGGACCGGAAGTAGTAATTTGAAATAATTGTCAATGAGATAAAGCAGAATTGGTAATATTCAAAAAAAGGGGGCAGCATATAGAGTGTAAATCCATTCTAAAGTGATTGAAGAGGGTTGAAATCACTAAGGTAAATAAATGAAAAAGATCAGCAACAGAAATTAAACATTTTTTTCATCTTATATTCTGGCCAATAACACACCTGAAGATTTTTAATGAAGACTTGAAGGAGAAAATTGCTGAAGGCTTTTCCTTAACAAAGAAATCAACACTCCTTATCCAGCCTTCTGCTTTTAAGCCTTTCCAAAGCTGCTGGCCTTGACTCCCTTCACAGTCAATTTGTCTGCATATCAAAAAACTTGGTATGCCAGGAGTGGGTTCCAGTTAAAAGCTTTCCTCCCTGGTCACTTTTCACTTTGTGTTGCACAGCTGCCAAGCCAGTATCAAGTCGCTCTTTTACAAACCAGTAAACTGGAAGGTCTCAGCTATTACATCTTCCTAAGCTTACAGCATTCGACCCATCTCTCTTTTAGTGTGTATCAGAAAATAAGAGACATGTTAAATAAATGAGTCCCTAATGGAGGAGAGAGGATAGACTCCTCTAATTGTTAATTGTGGTGGTGGCAACAGCAGTGGCCATTGTAGCGGTGATGGTGATGGTAGGGTGCTGTCGATTTGGAAGAATAGGAATTAGTACTCCGACCTGGACTTGTACTTAGTCTACACACACATACCCAAACACACACACACACACACACACACACACAGACACACACACACAGACACAGTGCAATGCACACACATGCATGCGCGTGCTCGCGCACACACACTTACATATATATATATATACACACTGGACATCACCAGTCCCCTAAGAAAACTGCCTTTTGTTGGGAGATACTAGTCAACAGTAAGACTTTATTTTGTATTTTATAGATATAAAATTCTGATGTAGTGCTCCTCCCTTCTTCCCCTGCTTCCCTCCTTCTTCACACCACCTCACTCCAGCCCTAAGGCTGTTTGTAAGCTCCCTGAATAATCATAAGACTTCCCTGAACTATTTTAGATATTTTTTACTTCGAATCTAAACCAAAGCTATTTTTCTAAATGTGGCTTTATATAGTGCAGAAAACTACAGGGAAAAAAATTCCACAATGCAACGTGATCTCTTACAGGAGAAACAAAAGATTGAATTTCTAGGTCATCACCGAAGTAGGTACACTTCCCAGAGCAATAATCTGAGGTACTTTATGAGATTCTCCCTTTCACTAAAGCACGAAATCCTAAAATCCATCAGGATACGTGCACTGTACCTTGACTCTCTTTTTAATCCTCAAGTGAAACCAAGACAGTCAAGTGTAATAAAAATGCATATAGCCCCAGGCTTTGTGCCTTAGCAAAGGGAAAAAATAAGCTTCTTGACTTAATATGTCTACTGCGAATAATCAGCTCCCGCATTTGGGGATTTTCCCTTATAATCTTAATGTATAGCAGTGAACTTCATGTTTGTGGTGTGATAAGAATAAATATTTTGTCTTTTTTGAAAAGGAGAGATTCCCTCCTCCATCTTCGAAAAGAGAGACAAACACTGAGTTAAGCAGACAAAACTAAGGGGTCAGGAATATATATGTCTCTCTCGTCATTTTACTCTGAGTAGTCAGAGAGGTACAGAGAAGGGAAGAGAAGGTCAAGTGGCCCTGTGTTGTGTGATGATGTTGATGATATGGGGAACGTTTGCTTTGGGGGTTTTCTTAGTTCCATTCCCAGATGTTAAGCATGCCTTTCAGTCCCAACAATTGGTTCTTAGCTGATTAATAAATATCCTTGGGAAAATCAGTGATAGCTCATAACAGGCTTCTAGTACCACAGCTGTGAATATTTACATTTTAAGAACAGCTTTAATTAAATAATTGAGCAATTAATTACTCAAACACTTTACTGGGTGCTTATAAGGCACTTTGGTTGAAGGAGAAAAAAGTTAGAAAACAGGATTCTGTTGTTAGTGAATTTGTGGTTATTTAGAAAGAAGCACAATAAAGGAGAACAGGAAAGATTTTAATGTCACAAACTCATTGTCTGATTTAACAGTGCATTGCAACTGACCGGGAAGGTCTTTAAAATTTTGTCTGTTTGTTATCTATTTATTTAGTGCAGGCGAGCATGTCTTAGCATGTGTACAAACAACACAGAACAGCTTGTAGAAGCTGCTTCTCTCTATTCACTATGTGGGTTCTGGGGTGAAATTAAGGTTCTAAGTCTTGGCAGCAAGTACTGTTATCCATGAAGTCATCTTACCATATCTGGTCCCCTAGGAAGTTCTTAAACTTTGCAGATTCTTAGCTCATCTCTACGGTTTCAAAATTCACTTTTGGGGGCTTGGAATTTTGGAGTCTGTGCTTCCTTTAAATACACATGGAAGAGTCTCATGTATAGCCTGGAGTAGGAGCTATCAACACAGTGGAAAGGGCACTAAATTTGAGTCTGGGCATCGTGAGTTGGAGGTTCTTACTTGCCTTTTGAACTTCAGTTTTATATTCAGAAATTTATGTGCCTCAGTTTTCTTATCTATTAATAGATATGTACTCTACTGAACAAAAATAATAGTAGCAACAGTAGTAATAGCCAATGTGTACACAGTGTTACTGTATTCTAAGTATTGTTTTGAGAAATTTCTACCTAAACGTTTCCTTTAAAGATGAGAAAGCAAACTCAGTGAATTGAGGATAGCATTTGTTTTACCCGGTGCTGCATCCCCAGGATCAAGGACAGTGTCTGCCTCGTGGCAGGCATATGTAAGTTTTTCAAAGATTGAATAACCCTATGAATACAGTACTCCAATTATGATCATTTTCAGAAGAAGAAATGAATGTCCAGAGAATGGGATGCCACGCAGTGCACATCTGGAGAAACTACTTTCTGGCACTCAGGAGGTGTTCGTTTGTTTCCTTGTAACTGAAAAGTACTAAAAGAAGCATGAACAGCTCTAGGTGCTACCAAGAGTGAATCAAATTAATGGAGATGTTGATTTGCTCCTGGACCTTCAACATCAGGTATGCTTTTGATGAAGAAAGATAGGAGAGACATTCTGGATGGCAAGTGCACAATGCAAAAAAAAAAATCGGCACTAACACAGGTCTATGTAAAAAGCAAAGAAAAAGATAGCTTGATAATGTATGGCTGGGAGTGGAGCCTGGAGTCAAATGAGGGAAGTGTTTTACTGTCAGGGCTAAGAACGGAGACTTCATTTAGTTGTCCGTGGGAAGGAATTCAAATACACTTTTTAAATAATTAATTGTTTAAATTTTATTTCTTCTCAAAGTATTAACATAGTAATAAAATCCCAGAAGAATGCACCGAATGTTTAAAAAGTAATTCTCCTTTTTTATCATGTCTCTCTCGCTCTATGCCTCCCCACTCTGTAAGGTTTACTACTGCCATTTCAATATTCTACATTCAAGTATGAAAATAATATGGGCAAAGTAATATTTTATGATGGATGGAAATATGGGGAAAATGAGGCAATTTTGTGTTGCCAGAAAGAAACCGGATGATATGATAGGATATGAGGCGTCAAGTGTCAGGGTATCAGAAAGGAAGAGTGCAGGAAGCCTTACATTCATATCCGAGGTGAGGAGATACGTAGGTAGTGAGCAGGGGGAGCAATTGGCTTTCTGGAGAACATGTTGCTATACTAACAAAAGCACTGGGCTAGAGACAGAACATGGTTGGCACAGCATTTGTCTAGCGTGGAAGAGGACCTGGGTTTGTGTTCGTCACGACCCAAAGCAGTAGAGCAAGAATGCTTAAATGAAGACTAGATATGATGATGTACTAATTATGAGATGGAGAACAGCATCATTGTATTCACCTGACAACTTTCATACTGCGTCTGGGCAACATTTTTACTATAGTTTGGGCAGAAATAGTATATTTTTCTAAAAAGTCAGCTGAAACTGCACGTTATTAATTTGTGTCAAAAGGTGGGTGTGGTGTCTTACACCTGGAGTCCTTGTATTATGAAGGCTGAGGTGGGAGCATTGCTACAAGGGCTAGAACATCTAAAGCT
Source organism: Dicrostonyx torquatus (assembly GCA_028555095.1). Taxonomy (NCBI): domain Eukaryota; kingdom Metazoa; phylum Chordata; class Mammalia; order Rodentia; family Cricetidae; genus Dicrostonyx; species Dicrostonyx torquatus. Next base: position 1,400,580 of record JAQHUG010000158.1, read on the forward strand.
CTACAATGGCTTGTTGGCCACCTGGGCTATAGAGTGGGACCCAACCACACAGCCAAAATAAAATGAACCAAAATACTTTTTTTTCTTTTTTTATTGTTAAAAGAAAAATTTACATTTACTCCCCTTGTTCCCGGCCCTCCTGCTCTCCCACTACCCTACCACCCTCCCCTTGCTTTCTT
>JAQHUG010000158.1:1406737-1448327 GCA_028555095.1 Dicrostonyx torquatus
GACAAATAACCCCTGCTTCCCTCTCTCACTCCCCGTTCCCCAGAGCCTTAGCCCTGGAGCCTGCTGCTTTGTGAGGTCCTAGGACCCCGCAGCTGGAAGGGGGAGCTGGGCTGGGCTGGGAAAAATCCAGTACCCAGGCAGGGCCCTGTGCCCGAATCCAAAATACTTTTAAAAAATAATGCGGGAGCAGAGGAAAGGTGGCTGGCTTAGCAGGTACACCCCCAGAGAAGTCTCATGTCTAATTTGCCTCTTCCTCACTGAATAGATGGGAGACAACCAGGGCATTTCTATTTTTTAAACAGTGGTGGACGGGCGGTGGTGGTGGCGCCCGCCTTTTATCCCAGCACTTGGGAGGCAGAGGCAGGCGGATCTCTGCTCCAAAGCTACAGAGAAACCCTGTCTTGAAAAAAAAGAAAAGAAAAAATAAAAACAAAAGCAGTGGTTGACAAAGACTTAAAAGTAAGAGAGGTGGGCTTCCCAGTCAATTCTTCCACAGAACACTTCAAGTTTTTCTCTATACATACAATACTATGGTTTGATCTTGTAGCTGATGAAACGACGGAATGTGAAAAGTCCTGTTCTCAATATCCTGCGCCTCTTGAGGAGACAGTGTGCCTAGGACTACAGAAACGTCCTTTAAATGTCTGTGCGTTTGTTCACCAACGAAAGCAATATTATTTTATAGCAGTCGGAAAGTATCAAGACCTGGTGTAAGGTGGGGTCCCCGAGTTATCACATCAACAGTTCAGTGTTGCGTAGGAAAATGTTTACATGTATCTTTGTGTATAATGTGTGGATATGGGCATGTGTGTTTGCTTGTGTAGGAGCTTGTATGCTACTAGTGACGTAATCTTTTTTTTTTAAGGATTTCTTTTAAAATGTGTATGTGTTTAGTCATGTGTGGTGGTATGTGTGCTCATGTGTGTGGATGCCAATGGGAGCTACAGGAGAGCATTAGAGTCTGTGGAGCTGGAGGTACAAGCAGTTGTGAGTCACTCAACAAATTCTGGGAACTAAATTTGGGTCCTCTAGAAAATCAGCAAGGACTGTTAATACCGAGCCATCTTTCCAGCCCCATGTAGTTTTAGTGGATTCCAGAGTCCTGAAATTTCAATTACCATTACATGTTGTAGAATTTCTTCTTATTTTAATAAGCAACAGATTTATCATTTCCTTTTTAATATCTTACATTTGTTTGTAAATAGCTTTCAAAATATAATTACAATAATTTGGTTTCTTCTCTTTTTTGCTACATAATAATTGACTTTAAATGGTTTTATTAGTATAGGTGGGTATAAGGCACTGAATTATTTTGTATTTTAAATAAAAACAGTTGTCCATGAGTAAAGAGCTGGTATCGCTACTGTTCCTAGTTGGCAACTATTTCAGTGTACTGATAGCAAACTTTTTTTTTTCTAGATTTCCAAAGTAATTGTAAACTTCATATGTAGAACTTTGAACATCTAGTCCTTGATCTAGGATTGAAGGTATGTTTCACATCTTGAAGAAAACTTTCTTTTTTATTTTTGGCTAGCTGATCTTTTTATCCCTTCAGGCATTAACCAGTCTTTTTATTTTCCTAGTAGCTGCTCTGGAGCTAAATTCTCAGAAGGCTAAAACATCTATTAGATGGTTCAAACTGTATAGTGTTAAAAATTTGCTTTCCTTCTCTTATTATTGAGTAGAAGCCGCAGAAAGAGAAAGATATGTTCTTGCATATTATGAAGGGACATTATAGTAAAATATCACTGATTTGATTCTAATTTAAAGTGTTCACTCTTCCAATAAGAGCTGTTACTGTTACTCAACATCATAACACACAACTAAGGAAGAATAGACTACTGGGGACTTCAGAGTTATATATCTCAAGGATATTTAAATACCCTAAAAAGACTAGTAGTTTTGAAGTAACACTGAAAAAATCAGTACAGATTCCAGGATGCAAATATTTCAGTAATTGTATCCAGTCTTTCTGTCACAAAATTAAATTAATTGGATAGAATATCAGTAACAATTATTGAGTGATGCAAATAATAACAAAAGCAAACAAGAATTTATTAAAGATCAATCATTCTTCTGAGATCTTTTAGCACATGCACATATGGCGGTATTGCTAGCTGTAGAGATGTTTATCTACTTTAGTGCATTTTGGCTCATATAATGCTTTGTAGTGTTATTCTGTGTATTAGAGAATAACTGCTTGACCTCTGCCATTGCGATGCTAAGAGTACCTAATTCCTAGCTGTGACAAGCAAAAATGTCTCCAGATATCACCAAGTCCCCTGAGAAAATAACTGCCTTTTGTTGGGATACACTCATCAGCAGTAAAACTTTATTCTGCAGTGTATGTATACAGATACTAATGTGTGACATAAGACATATGTCCCAAAGAGGACACCAGAAAAATAAAAAGATCTCCCATGCTCTTGGGTAGGTAGAATTAACATAGAAAAATGGCAATCTTACCAAAAGCAATCTACAGATTCAATGCAATGCCCATTAAAATTCCAGCAAAATTCTTCACAGACCTCAAAAGAACAGTACTCAACTTCATATGGAAGGGAAGAAACCTAGGATAACCTAAACAATTCTGTACAGTAAAGGAACTTCTGGAGGCATCATAATCCCAGACTTTGAACTCTATTACAGAGCTACAGTACGGCCAAATACCAAAGGGAGAAATAATATATATTTAACTTTTAAAAATAAAATTTAGAAACCAAACAAAAAAGATTTTTCAAGATGGAGGTGGCCATGGTGATTTTCAGATAGTGTCTCCATTACTGTCTTTTAGACATAAAGCAAAGAAAACCAGCCCACAAATCACAATCCCAGAGAACCTAGACAATAATGAGAACCCTAAGAGGGACATACATGGATCTAATCTACATGGGAAGTAGAAAAGGACAATATTCCCTGAGTAAATTGAAAGCATGGGGACCACAGGAGAGGGTAGAAGGGGAGGGGAGAGGCAGGAAGTGGAACAGAGAAAAATGTAGAGCTCAATAGAATCAACAAAAAAAATATAAGCTCTCAGTTATTGCACCAGTGTCATACTTTCCTGCCTGTGGACTCACTCACTACCATGATGGTCTGGAATAACTCTCTGAAGCTGTAAACAAGCCCCAAATTCAATGGTTTCTTTTACAAGTTGCCTTGGTCATGGCATTCCTTTACAGCAATAGAACAGTAATGGAGACACTATCTGAAAAATCACCATGGCCACCTCCCTTTTGAAAAATCTTTTTGTTTGGTTTTTAAATTTTATTTTTAAAAGTTAAATATATATTATTTCTCCCTTTGGTATTTGGCTGTTTGAGAAGGCTTTAGCTGTTGATAGTGTCTAAAAGTTATTCATTAAAAAATGTTTTCAAGTATTTGCTTTAGGGAATTCCTACTTAAAATGAGCATCTGAGAAGTTGAGAAGGTGCCAGAGATTTTCTAGCATCACTTATTTGCTTAGAAAATTGTGGGTCATGACACCAAAATGGTACTTCCTGTCTCAGTAGTCTGTTGTCTTGGTCAATTCATCTGCTGGGTTGGAAATAACAACAATACATGAACATGAATGAGGTCAACCTTATTGCTCTAAATTAGAAAAGGAGCAGATAAGTCCATTTGTGTAGGGGGGTGTTATTAGCACTTGTACATCAGTTTATGCTTTCAAAATTTGTTATATTTGTTATGCTTTCTAAGTACTGCAAGAAACTCTCTTAAGAAGTCTATAATCTAAAGGGGATTTCAATAGAGAAAGTTTCCTGAAAGTTGTGGTTCTAGTGCCACATGCTTCTTATAACCTCAGCCCTGGAGCTATAGATTTAGGAAGACTAGAGTTCAAGGTCATACTCAGATACATTTGAGGTTGAATTTAACGCCAGTCTGGTCTATATGAAATTCTGGAAGTAATTGGAGGAAAATTCCTGCCACACCAAGTCTCTAAGAGCAAAGGGACTTGAAATATCATTTTAAATTGCAAAAGGATCAATTCATGGGCTTTTTGAGTTACTTTCAGCATTGATTATATTATTTCAAGAACAGGTCTTAGATTTCCTCGGCTACTGGTAACTAAAACTGTGAAAGAACAGGAACACAATGGTGTGAACTGAGGAAGAGGGAAGAGGGAAATATATCTTCAAAACTGTAGGAGGTGGTGCCGAACCACTGAGAAATTTACTGAAATAGAATTAGGAGAATATCACAGGAAAACAATGGCCATTTTCTTATTCTTTCTCTTTTTTTTTTTTTTGTTTTGAGATGAGATCATGCTGTGTTTATCAGGTTGGCCCCAAATCTCTATGCTGAAGCAATCCTCCTAATTCAGAAAGAAGTACCAGATGCTACAGGAGTACACACACCTATCTCTGTTTTTCTTTTACTTTTGCAATGATACCTTATTTATTTATTTATTTAGTGTGTGTGTGTGTGTGTGTGTGTACATCATGATGCATGTGTATGAGAGTGGGTTATTTCTTTCTTTTCTTTTCTTTTTCTTTTTTCTTTTTTTTTGGGGGGGGGTTTCCAAGACAGGGTTTCTATGTGGCTGTGGAGCCTGTCCTGGAACTAGGTCTTGTAGACCAGGCTGGTCTCGAACTCAAAGAGATCCGCCTTCCTCTGCCTCCCGAGTGCTGGGATTAAAGGCATGTGCCACCACCACCCAGCTTGAGTGGGTTATTTCTTAATATCATATGGATCCCAGTGATTGAATCATCTGGCTGGGCAGCAAGGGCCTTCTTCCTTGCTGAGACATCCTGCCCACTTTCTTATTTTTTGAGATTGATTTGCTCTTCCAAAATTATAATAAAAAGAGAATGTCTGAAATTAATGAAAATGAAAGGATCTCAAATGTCTTAAACACCTTTAGAGACCCTAACTTTGTCTCGGTGAAGGAGATGGAATGAAATTTGCTACTCACTTATTTCTCTAAAAATGTCTTCCTTTTATCCATTTGCATTTAATGTATGTAATAATTGATGCGATTCTCCTTCAATACTCTTTTTGTAGTTTTTGGCATTTTAGCCTTTTCCTATCATTTCTATCTTATTTTGTTTTCATTTAAAGCCATTTCTTCCTCTCTGTTTTATTTAAAATTTCCTGTATGCTACAATGAAACTACCTTTCTTGTCCATCCATGTTTCTAAATTAGGGGTCTCTGTTTCCTTTCCATGCATCATCTTCTCTTCAAAATGATGCCTTCACTTTTTTTTTTTTTTGCTGTAGTATCCTATTTGATTGGCCAATACCAAAATGAAACTTACTAGAATCCAATTCTAAAAACACTTTGGAAGAATGGAAACTTATCATTTTCTACTTGAATCACTATCATCAGTATAGTTGGTGCAGAACAGTATTATGTTTGGGGCCTCATTGGATAAGTATGAGTTCAACCCGGCTGCCATAAAATAATTGGGAGAAATTTTTGTTCCTTTCCTCTTTTATAGCTCAAAACTTTGTGATTGGCCTTGCTTCTTCAATTACATCCTATGGAGGAAAAAAAAGGATTTTTTTCTTTTATATTCTATAGAGCCAAAGATTTTTCTGGTTTTTTTTTTATGAACAGATATCACTTTTCATTTTACAGATCGTGCAATATAACTTTGGAAAATTAACTCCATGCCCAAGGAAGGACTCAACATTTTTGGAGAAGTTAGCATTTTCTGTCCCCCAGAAGACTAAAATTATATTTGAGTTTAATGACTTCCCAGGCAACACTAAGTTCTACATAATGAGAATGGTTCTATGTTCCTGCTGACAGACCACTTACGGCTGTTTACTGATGTGGGCCTGATGATTCTTGACTATCAACAATAATAATCAAATAAATATTAACATTCATTGAGTGGTTGCTTGTGCCTGACCCTGCACAAAGTGCTTTATAATGATTATTTCACTTGATCTTTTCACAAGCCCCATGGGATAAGAGTCCAAACACTCTGCAATTTTAGAATTGCTCACATTTCATGGTTGATTTAACACAGATTTTAAAAACTATTTAGTAAGTGCATGAAGAACTTCTGTATGCATTATACATATCATGTCACACAAAGACTGTCACACTTTGAATTGGTATTATGCTCATATACAGAGTATTAAAGACAAATAAATTGGGGTTATCTTGATACACAGAAAGCCAGATACTGTGACTGCTCTGTCTTTTTGAGATTTGTAGCAGATATCTCTGGCATTTGTATCACATCTGATCAGCCCATTTCTGACTCTGAGATCAGCTGGAAGGAGACAAACACTCCTGTATTACCAGCATTCCAATCTCGAGGAGCCCCGGGCTTGCTCTCCCATTTCCTTTGGTTTGTTCACAGTACAGGAAGAGTTTTCATTGTTCATGGAGAGGCAAGAGGGTGTCACAGGACACGGGTTTCCTGTATTTCACATTCTAGTTACCCAAATGCAGATATGTTTGATTCCATACACTTTTTGCAATACCTAGAGGTTAGGTTATCTTCGCTGTCTCATCTCTCTTTCTCATTTTACTCCAAATTCTTAGAATCATACCTTTAAGCAAACATCTTTTATCCAAGTATTCACTTAAATTCTGTGATGCATACTTCATGGGACAGACTTTGTTTCTAGTAAATACTTGGAGAATGCAGCTGTGAATACTGTTAACAATAGAATATTCAATGCTGACAATAGGAAGTTTTTCCCACTTATTACTTAAGATCCTGTTAGTCAATCAGTAAATATTTAAGGTGATTCAGGCATGGTGTTAGGTGTTGCTGTCGAGGATGGAGCATAAGCCAGAGTCTGAGGAAAATGCTTGTGGAAACTCTGTCTTCAAATATGCAGCATAGGACAACAGAAGGACTAAAAGAAGCAGTGACTTAATACATTTTGCATTTGGGGAGGATTATCATAGTTGCATATTGAAAAGCAGTAGAAAGACTGCAATCCAGGGGAAAAATCAGGCAATATCAGATTTATTAGCATTTGAAGCAAATGACATCAGAGACAGGAGAACTATAAAGAAGGGAATGAGTGAATGCAAAATTTGGGGATAGAGCTGACAGAATTGGGCAGTGTCTCACTTTAGGTTTAAAGATAAACATGAGTTGAAAATACTGTAATAGGGGAGTTGGATCAAATGTAGTGTACAACACAGTCATGAATAAAAGGAAAATGAGAGCTCTGTGTGGGGCCCTTTCATTCTAAATGTCTGTGAGGCATTTAAGCATGGCATTCACAGTGCCTAGAAAGTGGCCAGGTCTGAAAACAAGGAGAAATGTGTGAATATGATTTCTTTTTAAAAATTAAGAGAGCCATTTCTATTAATGATCCTAGAGCAATGGCACAGCCATCTTAAAATATGAACCTCAATCTAAACTTCACTCTTCATGTAGCAATCACATAAAATAGGTCATAGCTACAAGTGCAAAACTGTAAGATACATAAGACAGGAGAAAGTCTTTGGGATCTGTGGCTAATGAAACATGAAAGCATGATCCATGAAAGAAAACACAAGTAAATTAAATTTTAGTAATATTTAATAATTTTGTTTTATGCAAGACCCTATGAAGAGGATAAAAAGACAAGGAAAACCATGATCATCAAATCATATCTATAATAAAGGTATATAAAATTGAACTATAAAAACTTCTGACTTAGAAAATGGATAAAAGACATGAACAGATATTCCACCAATGAGTATATAAAGGTAGACAACAAGGAAGCAGCAAGATGTTCAACATCATTAACACTAAGGAAATGTAAAATAAAAAAACAATGAGCTACTATTATATGAACTTCTGAGTAGCTTAAAACACAAAAGACAGATAACTACAACTTTGGATGATGGAGCAAAGAAACTAGATCATTCCCCCACAGTGCTGGTAGTACATAACATAGGAGAAATGGGATGGAAAGTTTGGCAGTTTCTAAGGCAAACACTCAACTACTCTATGGCCCATCACATTCAACCCCTCATCACAGACAAATTAAATATTAGATTTAAAATAAATATAAAACCTATAAGGGTTAGTGAAGTGGGTCAGCAGGCAAAGGCACTTACTACCAATCCTGATGATCTGAGTCACCCACCCACTTGGAATCGATATGGAGGTTGAAAAGGATAGCAAGTTGTTTTCTGACCTCCACATGTATCATCCCTACCCTCCCACACTAAATAATTTAATAAATAAATAAGTACTTGGATGTTGATGGCTTTCTTTATTCCTAACAGTCTAAAACTTGGGGAGGGATGTGGGGAAAGCCACCTGTGGGAATATTAAACAAAGAAAAGCAAACCAAATGCTACTCATTGCTTAAAAAACAAAAATCTTGCTGTATATAGCCTAGCTACAGCGGTAGCACATTGTATTGAGTGAAACAGCTGATCTCAAATATAACACATGATATACTGCATCGTTCTAATGTCATTGAAATAAGAAAATCATTGGCTAGAGAGCAGATCACTAGTTACCCTTTGTGGGGGCTACTGGGGAGAAGAAAGGTGTTGGCTCTAAAGGGCAACACAAAGGATTCTTGTGGTGATGAAAATGCTCTGTACACTGATTTATCATTGTCAATATCCTGCTGTGACACTAAATTACAAATTTGCAGAATGCACTATTGGAGAACACCAGGTAAAAGATACGTGAGGCTTCTTTTTCATTGATTTATGCAATGCACAATTATCTCAAAATAAAAGTATAATTAAAATGGAGAACTCTAGTAGTCCTCAATAATATTTCAAGGTCAGAATTTTCATAGATTTGACTATAATAAGTATATCTTTTTTTTACTTTTTGCTGCTATCCCTTTTCAAGAATCTATAAGCACAGATTTTTTTTGTAGAAGATAACATCAATTTTCATATTAAAAATTCAAAAATTTCAGCATAGAATGTATAGTAAAGAATATTCTGGGTATTAAAAAACAAACTATGTGCTTGTTTGGCATACGTTAAAGTCCTGGGTTCTATTCCAGCACTGTATAAACCACCAACTGTGCTACACCAATATAATCCCAGACCTTAGGAGGTAGAGGTAAGAGGATCAGAAGTTTCTGGCCATGTCAGTCTGGGCTACATGAAATCTGAGAGAAAGAAAGAGGAATAAAATTGAGAATTATTTTTATTTACAAAATAACAAAACCTTTTGTCAAAGAACTTAGTGGCCAAATAAGGAATGAAGACCTGGGTATGTGACTTAGTACTATTTAGTGAGAGTCAAGTTTAAGAGGTCTTCGGAGGATGCTGAGCTACAGCTGGCTTCCATCACATCTACATTGAGGGAATCCTTCTACTGCTTAGCAACAGCAGGAGAAAGTACCCTGAAACAGCAGTTGTGAAGGCTGTTTCGTTTGCTTGGGTGAAGAGGGAGATAAGCAGGGTATTTTTAATGTAGGAATTTGGACCTGATCCTGAAGACACTGCAATTCAAGCTTTGAAGCGTGAACTCAGGCTCTGCAATTGGACTGCCTAGCCTGCCTCTGCCAAACTAAGAGATACTAGGCAAGGCACTTAAGCTCTCTAAGCCTCTATGTGGGCATTTAAAACTGAGAGTGCCTGTTAGAAGATCCAGAGAAAGTAGTTCTTAGGATTAGGTGAGATAACATACATCCAGACCTCGGCACAGAGTCTGGGAACAGTCTCACTTGGCACACACAGCTGTTCCTTACTATCTGTGAAGGATTGGTATTAAGACATCCCCCAGATACCCAATCCTATGGATGTTTCAGTCCCTTATAGAAAATGATACACTATTTGAACATAATACATGTAAAACTCCTGTATATTTTAAATCACAATACCAATAAAAACAGGATGCAAGAGTTAGGAAATGATGATAAAAGTCTTCATATTCAGTAAAGACAAGGTTTGTGTGTGTGACAGGGTCTCATGTATTTCAGTGGGTGGCCTCAGACACTGTGTAGCAGAGGAAGGCCTTCAACTTCTAATCTTCCTGATTCTATTACAAATATGTACTTCTACACTTGGTTTGTAGGGTGCTGAAGATCCAACTCAGGGCTTTGAGCATGCGAGGCAAATACTCTACCAATGCAGCTATATCCCTTGTCCCTGACACAGTTCTTTTTGTTATAGGATCTTTCCATGTTACCCAAGGTGGTATTAAACTTGGAAGTCCTCCTGCCTAGCAGAGTATTGATAAAGGTGCACATCCAGCCAGACACAATGCTTTCAGAATGCCTGATCTGTAGTTGGCTGATTAATTGGATGTAGAACATATGGGTGTGGAGTACCCACTGCATCTATGAGTATCGTGATGTCTATGTTGGCGACAATGGAATTGCATATCCAAATGTTGGAAAAAGCTTGTGGGCATACGTCATGGCTAATATTTTATGACGTAGCTCCTAGATCATAGTAGAAGTGCTATTATAGTTAGTTGGAAAATACAGTGCTATTGGGAGATTTACTTGACAACCATCAACTGATCGGATGGTAGAGGAAGAACCCTGAAGTACACAGCACAGGTATAAGGCTATGAGAGTGATACAGTCTCACTACTGAAGACAAAGAGCAGAAAAAAAGAGTTGGTACTCATAGAATTAATAAAGTATACATAACTAGTACACATAGGTAAGGTTTCTGGGATTTGATTCTATTTCAAGAGTGAATAAAATTTAAGCCTGAGTTTCATGCCTATGAAGCATCTCCTGAAGAGTGAGTCCAGTGTGGTAGAAATAACATGAATCTCAGTGTCAAATAAACAATGTCTGATTCTTAGGTCATTTATGGATTCCAAGGAAACATTTTATTCTTTTAGCATTGTTAGTGGATAACGTGTGTGGTACTCCAAAATGAAATCAAGTTTCAACATCATCTTCTGTGTTGTTGGGTACTGGCACCCAGCTAGGTTTCTCATTGGAGCTTGATTTCAGGAAACTTCATCATGGTTAAAAGTGGCATCCTTTTCTTGGGAAATGGGACTGTGGCCAAGGATTGAAAAGGGGCAAGGGTGAAAGCCTTCAGCATCTAATTTACCCATGATTCTGAAAGACTGAACTAGCTCCAGAGTTTTCCTCCTGAATCTGACTGCAGCCCTCTCACAGGCACACCGTGGAGCACTTTTCCTTCTTCACAACCAGTCCCAATCCTGTTCCATTCCTGATCCTTCTGCGAGCAACTATTGATTTTGATTCTGATCCCAGAGTAGCTCGTTACTCCTAATCTTGAAAGTACTATAAAGACATTCTGGTGCCACACAGGCTTATGGTGAAAATGAAATGAGACCACATGCTTGTAAGTAAACTGTGCTAAGAATGATGGTTGATGGATGAAGTTGGAGTACAATATGCTAACTTAAATGAGTCATTCATAAAGCATAAATAGGATTCTATCATGTAGTGGACCTAAAGGAGTCAGATTCATAGAGGCAGGACTCAAGCAGTGGTTCTAGGGGCAAAGACACAGTATGAAAGGGACCATGGTTTAATGGGCATCGAGTTTCCCTGCTGCAAGATGGGAGAGTTCTAGAGATTAACTACATAATAATATGAAAAATTAAGATTGTTGAACTAAACACTTAGAAGTGGTTAAGGTGGTAAATTTTATGTTTTATGTGTTCTTAAGCACAATTTGATCTCAGTATACTAGAAACAACAGCTACCACACTCATATCATTGCTTCCACTTAACTTAAACCTGCCATACATAGACATTTTCTGGCTTTCCCACTGGCCTTTTACCTTCTTGGCAGGGGCACACAGTTGGAAGCATGATTGAAGTTCTGCCTATTAGAACCACCTTGACTCGCACGTCTCCATCATGATCTTTTCTGTCACTGGCTGGATCTCTTCACATCTCTTGGTACTGTCAGTTTTTGAATGCTCTGAAATCACCCTGGCAGAGGCTCCAAAGGCTTCCATCAGAGCCAACAGCAATGTCATACCCCCTTCCTCTAACAAAACAAACACTTTAAAATCATCACGATAAGCTTTGGGAAAAAAGCACATCAAATTGCATCATGACTTAAAAGAAAATCTACCCTGTTAGTGCCAAGATGCTGAAAGGAAGGATTGAAACCAGGAGTCTGGTGAAGCTGATAAATGTAACGATAGGGCTAAACACAATGACAGGTTTTGATGCGATTTCTAGGTTTAGGCTGTGTGTGTGTGTGCTCACGCATGCGTGCACACACACACATGTTAGCATGTACATGCGATTATTATTTGTATAAAGATCAGAGTCCAGATCAGAAAATACAGCAGAGGGACCATCAAGCTAAGGCAGAAAACTTTAAAGCGGCAGGGGAGATTTTTTGTTGTTGTTGTTCTTTGAAAGTAAAAACCGGATATCAGGTTAAAGAATAAACAGAGTCAGGTTATGGGTAGGTGTCTGTGTCCAGACATATTTGCTGTTTGACAAGCAAATAATGGAGACCAGCTATCTAGGCATACACTGATACTTGGGATGAAGCTGCATGAGGAAACATGTATAGTTCATAGACATAAATATAATCAGGAGTTTGGAATGCCAAAGGAAAGAGTTTCAATGGAAGGGATGGTGTCAAGTTTTGAGAGCTGATCTGAAGCCAATGGCTACCCCTCCTGCCCTAGTTTTAAGCAGCTCTCCTGGAGGACTGATGAGGGCCAGCAGTGCTGGGCTCCTCCCTAGAGCCAGACAGGGTACTGCAGGTTTTAATGACTACAGCAGTGAGCTTGATCCCCTGGAAAGCCCTTGCGGTCCTAACCCAGCAAAATGCATTGAATCTGACAGGTCAGCATTTGCCACCTCTGGTGCCAATGCAGAGGAGAAACAAATTGTCCCATTTGCAAGCATCATACACGCGTGAGGTTTGCATTTGTTCTACTTGTTATATAAAAAATATATTTTAAATAAAAATACTGTAAATTGGATGGTAAGTTTCTGCTTTCTGTTTGGTTTTGGTTTTGAGTTTTATACCTGTGTTTTGTTCTGAAGAGTTGGTATTGAGAGTATTGGAGGGGGGAGGGCTGAATTCCTCTAAGGATATAAAGACCATTTTGCCAGGAGGCTTTAGACATACCGTGTATACATCCTAAGCATTCATAGGGGCAAAAAGGTGGAAGTTATGAAAAGATCAAGTTTTAACTCAGTTCAAAATATAACAGCCTAATGATTAGGGCTTTTATAAATAGACTGGATTTTTGTGCAAAGTCGGGAGGTCTCCATCACTCACTATTAAGCTCAGGCATTTATTTTTTCCTAGCAGAGATGTAGAAGATTTCCTATTCTAGGAGAGAAAGTTAACTAGATTTAAAAGGTACAGTTCAACGTAAAATCTTCATAAATTATGATTATTTGGTGCTAATATGTGTTTCTTGTATGTATGTGTTCATGTAGATTTTTCACTGGTTCACGAGTATGAATATGTGTGTGGAGGCCGGAAGTTAACTCAGGCATCTTCCTTAAATGCCCTACACCCTATTTTCCAAGGAAGAGTCTAGCACTGAACCTGGAGAAAAATAATTTGACGAGACAGGCCAGCCCTGGAGTCCTAGGGATGGACTCGTCCTACTCCACCACAGGGCTAGATTTAGAGATCTGTTCCTCTGTTCTTTTACATGGATGCTGGTGATACTAACTCAAGTCCTCACACCTGTGCAACAAGCGCTTGATTCCATTCGCCATCTCTTTATGCTGAGCAACTAAAAATCGTGTTGCTCATATTTGTTAAAATATACTGAGTACTACCTTTAAAAATGAACTATGGAGATAAAGAAGAGCACAATGTTTAAGATCATAGACTTGGAGGTCAGATTACTGGGGCTAGAAACTGCTCTCTAACTGTGTGACTCTGGGCAAAACATTTAAGGTCTCTGTATCTGAAACTTATTTGTAAAGTAGCAATTAAAATACCTTGCATAAAGGGTTGCTGTAGCAATTTTATGGGTAAATATAGACAAAACATATAGACATGGCCTGTTAAGTACTATTTTGTATTCTTTCTGTTGCTGTGGATGCATTATCTCTGCACAACTCTTCCTATCCTCCTTCTATCAACTTTAGTTTCAAAGCTTATGCTTGCTTCTTGATTTTGGTTTTGCACTCTGGTAGCCAGTGAAGAGAAGCAGACTGTAGAATATAAATTTGTGATGAAGTAATTATCACCTTGTCCATTCATGAAAAACTGCAATCAGGGCTTTATTCTTTCATGCAGGTAGGATTTATTTATTTACTTACTTTTTTTTTGAGATAGGGATTCACTATGTAGCTCATGCTGGCCTAGAACATAGTATGTAACCCAGGATGACCTGAAGCTCATTTTAAACTGCTCTTCCTGGCTCAGTCTCCCAAATGCTGGGATCATAGGTGTGTACCAGCATGCTTGACAAGTGACGGTCTTTTGAGGAGGGAAATTGCAGCTATGAAACAAATCTAAAACAAGGTTCTTAAACTTACACGTCCAGCTGCAGTCCACTGTGCCTGAAATCCTACTGCAGAAATGTGTTTGAGAGCAACCTATTGTTTCCTCTCCCTGTAAAACCGAAATGATGCCTGTTGTTCTTTTTAGTTGCAGAACACGAAAAATCTCTTTCTCAGGCCCACAAAAATGGCTGCATTTGCCATTCATCAGAGATGGTTCCAGTACTAAAAAAAATCCCCAGCTGCAATTTTATTCAGAGATGGAAAGTCCACCATCCCAAGGACTGCTCATCTCATCCACCAATGAGGACAAGAGAGCACCTTTCAGGGGTGTTTGTAGGACAGATGTAGTAAAAGTGACAGATAGAAACCTGGAGCTTTTCAAATAATTCTCAAGGAGTCTTCTCCAAAAATGGCAAACCTCCAAGTCCTTTGAGATTACTCAGGTCTCAATGAAAAGAAAAAGCAACTGATAAAGCATTAGGCTCATTCAAAATTGCCCATTCCTCATCAAAATTGCTGCACGAAGGCTCATTCTGTTTAAAGTACGAGTTGTTGGGAGCACAAACAAATCTTCCTCAAGAGAGTGAATCCACCTCAGGACCAATTTCTCCTCTGTTCATACATCTACTACTCATTCAGCAGCCCTGCTTGGATAAAGCCCAGAGCCATTTTCATGTCAGTAGGGAGGGACAGCCAGAGAGTCGTCATCAGTCATTTAGGCCTGCACTGTTAACAGCTGAATCAATAATGTCACTGCCATGGAGAGCACCTTCACAGCCTAGTTAGGATGTCTGAACTTGTCACATTAGAAAGGCAAGATATTTCTGAAAAGGTTTCTGTTTCAAAAAATGTTTGAATGTTAAATATCCACAAGATTTTGTAGTTCTCTCTGTTTATAAACATGGGCTTATTTCTCTCTCTCTCTCTCTCTCTCTCTCTCTCTCTCTCTCTCTCTCTCTCTCTCTCTCTCTCTCTCTCTCCTTTCTTTCTTAAAGGGAATGCTTTCCTTTTGGGCCATATAGGTGTAAGCTATAATCACAGCAGTTTTAACACTTACTTTCTCTTTAAATAAAAGGAATGTATACCCCAATAGTATTTAAGCATCCTGGGAGCAGGAGTTTAAACCATCTCTGTGCTTGGTATATAATGGATGCTCAGTACATTGACTAGCTATATGATAAGTGAATGAATAAATGAAATGAACAGATGGTTTCTTAGATTCCTGCTATCTGTAACCATAAAAAGAAATGGATTTTAAAGAGATTTCCTGCCTACAAAATAGTTCGGAATGCCTCAATGGAGCTCAGCTCTCTGTGGTTGTACAGTACCTTCTGAAGTTTCATTCATTTCTCAGCTATTTCCTTAAGCATTTCCCTAGCCAGATCCACTTCGTGGTTGACATTGCACCCTTCTAACACCACGATTTTCAGAACACTGCCCTTCTCTGTCCAGTATTTGTATCAGAAGGTTATGGATTCCAGCACCGTGATTAGGAGCAGTGTGGCTCCCTGAGGTCAGCAATATGGTGGGTATAGGGCCCTTATTGACAGTATATGTATCAGTCGTTTTGATGCACAGCCCATCTGTCACAGCCCTAGAAAGTCCATATATTAGACTCTCTATAAAGTCATCAATATTTTGGATGATATAAAGCTGCAACCATGCTTTTTATGTATGTTTCAAAGATTAATTGACTTAAATATATATACATAGTTGTGATTTATCTGCATATATGTATGTTCATCACGTGCATGCTTGCCTGTGGATGTCTGCAAAGGGCATCAGATCCTTTGGAATTAGAGTTGCAAGTGGTTGAGAGTTGTCACATGGGTGCTGGGAACTAAAGCTGAGTTTTCGGCAACAGCAGCCGGTGTTTGTAGCTGCTGAAAATCTCCCCAGCTCCCCACATACTGACTTATAAGGTGGTTAAAGTTTCAGAGGAGTCCAGGACAGGAAATCTAATTCAGATAATCACTCAGTACTGACTTTTCTTCATTGCCTTACATACAATGAGAAGTTCCTGGAGTCTTCTCCATGTTTTCTTTCTCATGATCAATGTCTAATATGGTGAAACACACTAATAATGTCCTTCTATGTCACTTGTCTTCCTTATCAGAACATAAATAAATTTCTATCCGGACAGAGGTATTTGTTGCTTTCATCTCAGTACCTAAAATGCTGGCTAACCTATAATAATCTCTCAGTGGACAGTGACTGGGGGAGGAAGTGGAACCTGAAATTTTAGCTATAAATTTACAGGGCTTCTTAGGTATAATCTGATTTATCAAGCTGACAATCATAGGTCATTAAATAATTGTTTTAAAAGTCATTGGAGTTATTTTGAAGGCAAAAATTCTCAGAGGCATACTGGAAAATGATTTGTCCGGTGCCACTGTGCTAAGACTTAGGAGCAGAACCCAACTACATAGCTGAAGAGTATTCTTCCAAAGTGTAAAGGTCAAGAAAGAAAATAAAAACTCAAGGATGAGTTTGAGAAAACGAAGGAGGCTGGAATCCTAAGTGTCATCAGAACTGGAAAAGACCACTAGTAAAAATTTTGTGAAATAGGTATAACATCTATAGTTTAGTTCATTGTATGAGACTACTGGTAATATTTTGGTTTAGGCAATTAAACTATGGTTATGTAATATTGCTATATGAGAAGCACGAGGAATTTGTCTACGGAACTCTCTGTCTCATGTCTGATATGTGTCACTTTTCTGTAAGACTAGAACTACTTCAAAATGGACAGTGAAAACCTGAAAGTCATAGAAGGTAAGTGCCCCCTCCTCTCACAGAAGCATCTGGGCAAGTCTCGAGGTACCTATAATGAGGACTTTCAATTCAGATGCCTCTGAGATGACAGTTTTTCAGGATTGAAATATCATTTGGAGCTGGAATTGAAAGACTTTTCCCAATAATGTAGACAACTAACAAGGGCAGAAATGTATCGCCATAGTGCTCTTTAAAAGTCAGCAGATGAAAAGATCCCACCGGAAAAAGTTCGTTTTTAAAATTCAAAACACTTGAGACCACAGAGAAGATAAGAATTAAAGCATCCCACTAGGAACTTAGGCTATCTTTCCAAGAAGTGTTTGAAGTAGGCGTTAGGGCTATTTGATTTTGAATTTTGACACAGAAACTTGAGATGTCAGAAAAAGAGTTATTTATACTGACCCATTGCCACCGGGAGTATAAGTGATTCGATTAAAAGGCATATTCTTACTTTAAACTATTTTCTCTAATCACACAAATGTATCTAACAAAAGACTTCTTTTATCTGAAGTATGGTCTCATGTAATGTTGATCATATTGATCTCAAAAGAACCATGTAGACAAGGATGACCCCCACCATAACAATTCTGTCTCTGTCACCCAAATGCTGGCAATGTAAGAGTGTATCAAAAAACTTTTGACAATTGTTAAAATAATCTTCCTTATGAATGAAATAAAAGTCCTTAGTTTTGGAATGATAGGAAAACAAATATGGCATGCGTGTGCCACTATTTTACCATCAAATATGTATGATCATCATTACTAGGCAGTCACTAACACTGCTTTCACTTCCGGCTCTTTTCTAATAAAGGATACTGGGTAGCTAATCTACTAAGGACTTCACTTATGAGATAAGACTACTTATCATTTCACATGAGAATGACGTAAGAATAAGAACAAAGTTACAAAACAGCCTCTACCCATTCACAGCTTTTCCATTTGATAACTTGATAATGGTCATCCTTCCTTCCTTCCTTCCTTCCTTCCTTCCTTCCTTCCTTCCTTCCTTCCTTCCTTTCCCCATTCTCCCTCCTTCCTTCCGCCCTTCTTTCTGTCTCTGTCTTTCTTTCTCTTTCTTTCTTTGGGTGTGCACATGCCCACTGAGGCCAAAGGAAAATTTGTGGGGGCTGGTTCTGTCTTTCCACAATGTATATCCCAGGAATCAAACTCAAACCATCAGATTTGGCGGCAAGTGTTTTTACCAACTGAAGACTCGTGCTGGCCCAGCTCACTGCAACTTTTAGAAATTATTTGTGTGCTCTCACATCCTGCTTCCTATAGTTCTGATGATAACCAAATGGAACCATACATGTAAAAATATTTTGCAAACTGTCAAAATATATTTGAACAAAAGACAATCTTATCAGGAGAGTTCAGGAGAATCAATCATAAGTGCATTTCACTGGCATATCTTCATAATACTGTTTTCTTGTCATACTCCTTTAATGCTATTTATGTCAGGACTAAAATGCCTCTTTTTGTATTAGGTGATCTCAATTCTTAGTAACCTAAGTTTCATCTGCATGTAAACATCTTCCTCATTTACACTTATAGCTAAACCTCTTTCCTGAGCTGCAAATAGATTTGATTTTTGTATTTGGGCATATCATGGGAACCTTAAACTGAACACATATAAGCATTAACTCTTCAGATAACCTTTAATCTATTTTTTCCTTAGTCTATCACCTCAGTAAATAGCAGAAGAAATTGTTCAAACAGGCAAACAAACAAAAAACCTGGGAGCTTGCCTTAATCTTTTATTCATGAAATTTAATCCATAATCAAGAAATGTAGAATTTTTCTGCAAAATACCCTTTAATTTATTCTCACTGCTTTTCAGATGGTCCTTTCAAGATCACAAAAGCCCTTATTATTTTTCATTTGGTAGTCTATTGCCTGTAAAATATCTATAATTATTAGTAGTGATATATTAGTGCTAGTTTAATTGGTTATTATATTCTTTGTATATGTATTTTACATTCTTGACATTTTACCTTTATTGAGCCAGGATCTTACATTGCAGTCCTGGTTGACCTAGAACTCGTTATGAAGATCAGGCTGCCTCAAACTCATAGAGATCTACCAGTCTCTCCCATCTCTCCCTCCTGAATTCCAAAATTAAAGATATGTACCATCATAGCCAGCCATATGTACAAACAAAACATTTTAACTGTAGTAGGATACACACACACAAGCATAGATGCACAGATGTATATGTGCACACACACATACACACACACCATAAACATAGAAAAATGACTTTGGAAGAAGAAATTTGGTGGGAATAGGAAAGAGATAAGAAGATAATGGGGAGGGCTTTAATCAGAGACCATTAAACATATATATTATATACGTACATATATATATATATTTATGAGAAACTGTGAAATAATAAGTAAATTAAAAGAAAGAATTCCTACTTCCTACTTTGTGTGAAGCAATGTGCAATGCCCTGGTATTAGTGTCCCATAATTCCTAGTTTGGGTTAAAGGAATGTGAGGGTATTTGGAGAATAGTCTGAAGGGTGAAGAAAATTGTTAACTCTTCCCCTACTGTCATTCACTGTGATACCACAAGACAGGAATATCTGACAAGCAAAGGTTAAGAACATCCAAATGGAAACACAGAAAGTCACTGGATTCATAATTCTATGGCTGAGCTCCTGAACCTACTCTGAAAGGACATTCCTCCAAATTCTCACTATTTGAAAAAATAAGCAATAATTTAAGTTTCCATTATATACCCTGGTACTACAAGTGAAACACCACACTTTTACAAACCTCCTGTTACAACAATATAGCCAGGATAGTCTTCCTAAAACACACATACCATTGATTCTGATGTCAATTTTGGACTTCAAATGTTACATTTGGGTATTCTGAGAAATCTCACAGCTTCTTTCGTATAATATTGAAGCTTTAAATTTGCGTGTGTGTGTGTGTGTGTGTGTACATGTATGTCTATGCATGTATTGCACTGGATTAAAAAGGACAAAAAGTCACTCCACAATGGATGCTTTACATATAAACTGGAAGTTGACTAAATGTAGTAAAACTCTAATCATATATTAGCCTCAAGAAATCTAGGTTCTGCCGGGCGGTGGTGGCGCATGCCTTTAATCCCAGCACTCGGGAGGCAGAGGCAGGCGGATCTCTGTGAGTTCGAGACCAGCTTGGTCTACAAGAGCTAGTTCCAGGACAGGCTCCAAAGCCACAGAGAAACCCTGTCTCGAAACCCCCCCCCCCAAAAAATAAAAGAAATCTAGGTTTTTGGTTTAGTAATATTTTCACTATTTCAAAGACTCAGAGTTTCTTTCTTCTGAGGCATTACAAGGGCATCCACAGAAATAGAAAATAAATGTCATCAAGAGTAGGAAAGCAAATGACATATAGAACCCCACCAAAAAAAACAACAAACAAAAGCAAAACAAAGCAAAAAAGTTGGGTAGCAAACTAATAGAAAGTGGAAAGGGTGTGTTCAAAATATTCAGAAGTCATTAAGAGGTTACGAAAGTCTTCAGCAGGGAAGAAATCTTCAAGCCACAAGGTGAAGGCTAATCAAGTGGTATTTCACTTCATCATCTCCTTTTGTCCTTACATATCAACGTTTGGATAGTTTAAAGTGGAGAGACAAGTGCATTCCTTCAAACCACCAAACTTTACTTAAAATAAACATATCATCATCGTCTACATATTAGTTTAACCTCAGAGAACATTATTAAAAATTTTTCCTCACTTATTTTCTTGAAAACTTGCCACCTCAAGATGTCTGTTAACAGAATCCAAACAGCATTGGACTCTTTGGATCAACCTAGTTGGATCTGGAACTACAGATCAATGATACTGTGCTTATCTAGTATGTTTGAAACCTTGAGTTGAATCCCCAGTATAACACACACACACACACACGCACGCACGCACGCACACACACAAACAAACAAACAAAATCTAATTTTTTATTAACAACAAAGTTTACATGTTGATCATTCTATCACAATTTTTTGTTTGATGAAACTAAGGTATTAAATGGTGCAACCAGAACATAAAATCCCTCTTTTTAAAAATGTTTAAGTTTTGTTAATATTTATTAATATTTGCTGCTACTAATACTATAGCAGTCTTTTTGATAAGGTATGATATCCATTTTAAGACAAATTACATTTGCACACAAATTGAGAGAGAAAAATATTTTTCAAAGAACTGAGATGTAAAGGTGATACAAGAATGAAGTGGTATTGGACTTGCAATCCAAAGGCATGTGTACATACACTAGCACCCCTGGTCTTCTGGTCTAGAATCTCTGAGGACAAAGGAGTGTGTACGTACACTAGCATCTCTGCTCTTCTGCGCTAGAATCTCCGAGGACAAAGGAGTGTGTATGTACACTAGTATCCCTGCTCTTCTGCTCTAGAATCTCTGGGGAAGAAGAACTTGTGGAAATAGCATCCTGGTTTGTATGATCTTTATTACGCATTTTTATATTTAAAATTGTTTAAATTTAAATTTATTTTATTTTGTATGTTTGATGAATATATGCACTACTATGGTGCATATAAAACTTTTGGGAGTTGATTCTCACCTTCTACTTTTTTTTTTTGCAAGGTGGGTGTATGTATGGCCAGCTGGTCCGGGAGTTTCCAGGAAATCTTCCTGTCTCTACCTCCCATCCCACCATAAGAGTGCTGGGATTATAGATGTGCACCCTTTCACACATAGCTTTTTGTGTTGGATCTGGCAATCAAACTTTATCACCAGACTTATATGGCTAATTGGCATCTTTTCCTAACAAGACATTGCCTTTGCCTGGCCACTGCCATCTATTCTTATGTCACAAATAGAAATTTGAAATTAATTTAGCAAATATTCATTTCATGTTTTAATAAATGTTATTTTAAAATATGTTTGAAACTTGGAATATTTTTAATGTTTAATTAAACATTAAACAACAAATATTTTTCAAAGTAGTTAATTTTTTTCTCTTAAAATTAAAATTATAGCCATGTATTTGCCTGTAATTTACAAGTAGCTTTCTTAATAATCTGAGAAGGATTAGAGTGTACTCCAATAGTTCTATGTTAGTTTTCCTGGTGCATAAAGCTGAGAGGCTGAAAATGAAAAAAAAAAAGTCCAGAGGTAAAATGTTGAGAGAGAGAGAGAGAGAGAACAAGAGAGAGAGAGAGAGAGAACATAGCTCTTATCCTCATCCCCTCTGTTTGGTTTGATTTTCAGCAGCCTGCTTGGGCTGATGTTGGCCACTGGGTGGCTTTCATTTGGTAGTGTTATGTGATACAGACCTGTGGTGCCTAAATGAAAGGGTTATGAGAAAAGGTGCTGAAAAGCTCTGGTTTTGTCTTCAAAATCAGAACAAAACATAAACTTCTAGGCAGTATACCCTTCTGACCTCTTTATTTTGTTTGTTTCTCTTGTTTTGGGACAGGGTCTAGCCCTGTATTCTGGCTGATCTCAAACTCACAGCAATCTTACTGCCTCAGCCTCTTGAGTAGTTGAAATTATAAATGTGTGTCAAAAAAAATGCTGGCTTCAGGGCTGGAGAGATGGCTCAGAGGTTAAGAGCACTGACTGCTCTTCCAGAGGTCCTGAGTTCAATTCCCAGCAACCATATGGTGGCTCACAACCATCTGTAATGAGATCTGGTGCCCTCTTCTGGCCTGCAGGCATACATAGAAGCAGAACACTGTATACATAATAAATAAATAAATCTTAAAAAAAATGCTGGCTTCATTCTCTTGCTTTTTGATCCTAAACCAACGGTGGCGGATGGCTTAGTAGCCATTTCATGACAATGATATGACAAGCTTGAGGAAAAGTCCCCACAATCAATGGAATTGAAGACTTGACCTTGCTGAGTTTCCGATATCTTACTTTCAGACATCTTGACACTGTAGCCAAATACAGTTTTATTCATTAAAAAGCACTTATAATCCTTATAAGTAAGGGGACCCTATCTTGTAATCATGGGGATCCTATAAAACCCCAGCTAATAAAATGGGGATATGGAAAACAAATGAAAATATCAACAATTCTCCATTGTGAATAATTGAAGAGACTGTAGTTTGGGCAGATAAGAAGAAATATCCAAGCATATTTCGACAGCTCTTGGGATCTTATCTTTGTCCCTTTGCCACCGTGCTTGGTTGATAGTCAAAACTTAAACTGACATTGATACACAAACAAAGGATGTAGGAGTGCTCTGCTACAAGGATCTTAGCTTCAAAAAAGGGTGTTGTATATTTGTATGTTTGTTTCAGAAAACTATGTGTACTTGTTCTCAGAAGGATATAGATGGTGTTCATCTAAGGCCAATGCTGCTTAGACAAACGACCTTCCAGTGTTGTTTTCCCCACAATGTAGCATCGAAATAAATGTTATTTTGCCAACTGCCCTTGAACTTCACGCAACACTCCGAGAACCTGAAATATAGACATATTTTTCCTCCTTTCTCTAACTGAATGAAAGCAAAACGAAACAAAATACAACCCAAAACGATTCAAGGACTGCATAATTTCCTGAAGTGGATTTAAACATTCACGGTGCCAAGAAGTCAAAGTAGGTGAAGTCTATATAATCAATGACTTAAATTTTTTTTATGTTAGTCTTGACTTTGTGGCATACACATGTAATCCTGTCACCAAGGAGGCTGAACAGAAGAACAAAGAGTTCCACACCAACCCAGGCTACATAATAATACCCTGTCTCAAAACAAAAAACAAAACCAATCAATCAAGTAAAAATAAGAAAAACCAAAAGCTACTTATGTAAAATCTGGGATTAAATGATAGTAGAGAAAAGGGGTGTAGTCATTGGATGAGACAGAAAATGAATGGTTGTGTGCTTCACTCTGCTAATCATGGGACTTCTCTCTAATAGGTATATTTTATTTGCTATATTTAGACTAAATTAACAACGTTGATTATAGCTGTGAGTAGTTGGGTACAATTTAGAGGTCACTGGTCATTAGCATTTAATTTCCTTGCTGAAGTCACAAAGATGAATTTGGGAAGGTGAGCTTGATCAGTCTTATTTTAATTGAGTCTCTTTAGATGAGAGACCATTATAATGCCTTGGGATGACTCAGTATTTCAGTTGAGGCATGTGCATGTACCTTTGCTTAGTACTTCATACAATGCTAATAGAACTATCAGAGAAATCAGGATCCAATTTCCGGTCTCAGGGGAAGAATGAGCTCAGGCTTGATGATCATTTATGGTGATTGAGTTGCCCCTGACACTGAAGCCTGACTTGCTGGTGGGCTTTATAGACAATACACTTAACAATTGCTCAGTTAATCTCTTCAACTATTGTATCTCTCCTGGATTCCATTGTCTCCTACATAAATGCTGTGAAAGTGAGAAATGGAGTTTAATCAAAATACAAACGTGCCTCTGTTTTAGGAGGATGAACGTGCTGTCCACAATTGCCTGAGACACATAGGGAGAGAGGACAGGATGGCTGGCCTCTTTAGAATCACAACAAAGGAACTGTACAGAATTGCGAGGCTGACTTCAGCCCCTGGCAGGGATGATTAGTAAGTGATTTCCAAAGGAAATGTGAAAGTTGGAAACAAACATCAAGACAACTATGTCCAGCTAGCCAAACCACATGATGCGCACTGTCTCTTATTTCAGCCTAGGGTAATCGGCGCTGTTGCTTGTTCTTTTTGTTGTTGTTGTTTTATATGGATAAAGATAGCAGGGTTTCTTTTGCAGAGGCCATTGTTATAACAAATATAGGAACAAAGTAATGAGTAAACCTAGAAAAGAGGCCATTGGTTTAGCCTAGGGGAGAAGAAGTATAACCTGAGATATGTACCACGAATAATGAGCAAAACTAGTTAATACTGAAGGTAGGTAAACTAGAAAAGAGTTCAGTTCTGCAAATACTGTGTGTAAGCCCTACAGCGTGTACTACACTTATTGTGTGTGTGCGCTTGTGTGTAGAGCTAAGAAGACACTTGTGGGGAGTCTGTTCTCTCCTTCCACAGTGTGGGTCCTGGGATTGAATTCAGGTTGTCAGGCTTAGGCTTGGTGACAAGTTCTTTTACCAGTAGAGCCATTTCATTTCTCCTTCCTTTCTTTTCTTCTTAAATGCTACTTTATAGTCTAGGTTTTAAGAGACACAGAGGTCCTCAACACATGGTCTTCTATGTTTTCTGTGCAGGCTAAAGTCGATACTGATATTATTTTAGCTTTCTTGCTCCCATAAAACATAAAAGCAAAAACAAAATTTACTGACTATGGTGGCCCTATCCCCCCAACACTTGGTGTGTTGAGGCAAGGGAAGTTCAAGCAGCAAGTTCAAGGCCAGGCTGGGAAACAGAGCAAGACCTCTCACATTAAATATGAAAAGCAAACAAACAGGCACACACACACATACACTCACTCATTCATTAGGTTAAAACCCTGGCTCCATGTTGGATTTTCAACCGAGACTAGTGTTTTTCTGTTTTTCTCTGCCCTCTTACAGCATACATTTCTTTTACCAAGCTAACCATTACTGATGACTTCCATGGACCAGGCGCTGTGCTAAATACTTTCCATGCAAAGCCACTCGTCATCCTGACACACCATCTCAGTTTGCTCCATACCTCCATTCTACAGACAGAAAAGAAGCTGGGACCCTTTCAGTAGGTCATGGACAGAAACAAGATTAGTCAGCTGTAGAACTGTGGGAGTCTGAAGTTGCAGTAGAGGCACTGGAAAAGGGACAGGGAGTGGCCATTGCGACTGGATTGCTGTGCAGAGTGTGGTAGTCTAGGTGACCAATCAGAACATGAAATGAAAAGGTAAATTGTTCATGGTCCAACTCACTGTAGATCAGAGAATGGGGGTTGGTGTATAGTCATTATAAAGTTTCAGCTTGGATAAAGACTTAATAAAGAAGTCAGGTAAAGGGTTGATTCGGGGGTGGTAGTTGTTATATAGACTGATAAAACTTGGCCAATGGCAAGATCCCGTATAACTTAAGTTACATAACTGATGACTTGAATTACCACAGGCAAGTAATTTGCTCTCTTTTTATTTCAGTTTTTTATAGGCAAGCAACAAATGGAAACAAAACAAAAACCAAAACACCTAAACCAACCAACAACCAGCCAACTAAACAAATCCCTTTCCAAGCCACTTACTAAAACTGAATATGAAAAGTTCCTAGGACATAGAAGGGTAATTTTTAGGATTGTCAAAAATAAAGTTTAAGGTTTCTACATTAAAAACAGAGGTGACAATTTGGGAGCAATGAAACTAACAAGAATTATCATGAGAAAAATAGCAATTTTATAATAAAACCTTTTTTATAAGGTGTCAGAGAACAAGCCAAGCATGCTACTATTTTAACATATGGTGCTTACAGACTACCAGCATTGCACTTGATATGAGAAGACAACATCTGGCGATAGCACTTAGTAGTAGGACCTGTTTCCAGGTTATGTGATGCATTTTAAAGAATATTAACATAATATATACTGTGAAATCTACTGTGCTGAAATAAGAGCAACACAAATATAAAGCCTAGTTTTATTTACATCAATAAACACAACCCTACATAATTTCATTTAAAAACAGATACTCCAAGTTGGATATCAAAAACCTTCCATTCCATCTATTCACCAGATAAAAAATGGTGTGCCTCTCAGTACTGTCTATGAGAAGGAAAGCAAGATTGTCACACACACACACACACACACACACACACACACATACACACACACACCCACCAAATACATTTTGGAGGAAAAGAGAAGTCACTGAAATGATGTCAACTCAACTGAACTGATTCTATTCATAGGGCATAAGACATTATGAGTGGCATCATCTTTTGTGATTACATCTATACTTTCATTTCTAGAAATTCTAATTCGCAATCATTTTTTATGTTCATTGCCTAAAATAGCTCATCATTTCCTTCTTTGATGATCGTATGAAAATGAAAAGACACATAAAGCAGTTTTTCCAAGGTCTGAATAGACACAGAAAAATATTTACATTAAATAGTTCAAGGAGGAGGGTAGTATTGTTCTTTCAGGCATTGCACAGTGAAAATTTTTAACTGTTTGAGATTGCATCTCCCAGTTCAGGATAATGAAGAATACATCACCAGACTTTTCCCTCTTCCTTACTTCTTTCCTTCTCTATTGATGCATGTCTTTCCTGAGCTATACAGACAGTCCTCTCTCCACCCCTCCTTCACTTCTATTCTAAAGTAACACCAAGGAGGAAGAGGTTAAGATGGTTATATGAAAAAAAATAGAGTATAGAAATCTCCAGGCAGTATGCTTCAGCAATACATCAATATGGTATAAAACTTACCGGATCTATGTGTAGTGTTTCAATGTTTTACTTCTTCTATGTGACTGAATTGAGATGATATAGATTTATAAAATTAAAAATTCCAGCGTTTCTGTGTTTTCCACTTACAGCCTTCATTTCCAACGCTGACATGGTGAGCTGCTGCTTTCTCCAGCTCATTTGGACAGGTGCCTGCTGAATACCAATGCATATGTTTTCTCTACAAAGATCCACCATGTAGGTGCACTTTTTATTAGTCAATATATATTCTGTGAATTACATTATCCAAACTGAGCATGAACAAAATACAGTTGATGTAATCCATAACACTATGCGACTGGGGAAATCAGTCACCAGGAGGCTGACTCTCAAAAAATGATAAAATGCATTCGAATGGACAAATCAAGAGACCAGGTTAAAAATGTAACAAAATTCTTCTTTCTTCTTTTTTTCTTTTTCTTTTTTATTGTTTTTAATTGAGCTATACAATTTTTTTCTAAGAAGAAGAAGAAGAAAATGTAAGAAAATCCTAAATTTGTAATTTCATGATGGTTGTGGGATTAAGTCAAAGAAAAGCTGTAGTCAGAAATTTACACTTAATTGCAGAAAATGGAACGATGCAAACAGGAAGAAAGGAGATATGGATGTAAAAAGAAACAAAAAGGAAAATCCCAAAAATAGGTGATCTCCAGAAGAAAAGAATCAAAGAAAAACATCCAGCTGTGCTAAAGTAATTTCAAATTGCCATTTATACAACCAATGCAGGGAATAGACATTTCTAAGGGTAGAGAGTAGGGACAGAACATTATTAGGAACAGAGCAAGATCGTTGGCAAAGCACCAATGAAATTGCACTTTTCCATAGTTAAGAAAATGGAGGGTGTGAAAAAAATCTCAATTAGAAAGAAATCCATGCTACTGGAGAGAGTCGTCACTATTCTTGGAAGAACAGTCATCATGCTAAGAAAACCTGAAAGTTCTGGGAAGCAATGAGACAGGACTTACTGATAGAAATTTTGCATGATGGATGGAGATAGAGCCAGAGACCCACATTCACATCAGAGCAAGGGACTGAGCTCCTAGGGTCCAGTGGAAGAGCAGAAGGAGGGAGAAGATGAACAAGGAAGTCAGGACCGTGAGGGACTGGCCCACCAACAGAGACAGTGTGCTCGATCTATTGGGAGCTCATCGAATCCAGCTGGACCAAGACTGAATGAGCATATGACCTAACTGGACTCACTGAATGTGGCTGCCAATGGGGGCTGACTGAGAAGCCAATGATAATGGCACAGGGACCTATCTATCTCTTCTGCATGTATTGGCCTTTTGGGAACTTATTCTATATGGATACACACCTTCTTAGACCGAGATGGAGTGGGGAGGGCCTTGGGCTTCCCACAGGGCAGGATACTCTGCTCCATCTTAAGGAAGCAGGGGGAGGGAGGAAGGGTGGTGGGTGAGCGGGAGGGCCTCAGACAAGGGGAGTAAATATAAATTTCTCTTTTAACAATAAATTAAAAAAAGTTACATAAAAGCCAAAAAAAAAATGTTCCCAGGATGGAACAATGGCTCAGGATTTAAATGTGATTACTGCTCTCACAGAGGACTGGAGTGCAGTGGCTAGCACTCACATTCAGAGCATTACAACATACTAGAATTTCAGCTCCCGAGTATCTGACGCCCTCTACTGGCTTTTTGGACACCCATAGGTCACCTCTAATGTACCATATAGACACAAAGTATCAGTAATAACTACTGATATTTGATAGATCCATTGATCCTAATACAGTCGCAGTAAGGGCAGCAGTCTTTTATACAAAAACAAATCAACAGAGTCTCTCTGTGAAGTCAAGACAAAACGAAACAGAAAACCTTACAGTGGGCTCAAAGTTCTTGAACACAGGCTGCAAAGAGACATTTTCAGATCTTTCATTTAATTTAATCATTTCTTGTCACAGCATGATCAGAATTTCTTAAACTATATTTCAAGTGGTGTCTAATATGACACAGTAGTAGAATGGGAAGAAGTGGTCCTAATGGGATGGAGGAGAAGGGTTCAAAGGCACTGGCAGAGAGCAAGATAGAGTATTCTATATTTTCTCATATACAGAATCTAAGTTTAAGTCTGCACACATAGTGTGTATAGCATGAAAGCTGAAGAGGGACAAGCTTGGTGAAAGAAAAAGACCAAAGGGAAGAAGGACAGGGTGCTAAAGATGGCCATAGGATGTAAATAGAAACAATATATATATATATATATGCGTGTGTGTGTGTGTGTGTGTGTGTGTAGTGTGTGTATGTGATATACATGCATATATATATATGAAAATGTCATACTGAAACCTACTATTTTCCATGCCATCTGCCTTAGTTAGGTTTATATTGCTGTGATAAAACACCATGACCAAAAATAACTTAGGGAAGAAATACAGTTTTGTTTTAACTCTTAAATATATCCAGCAGTTGGATGTGGTTACTTAAATATGTCTATTATCCCTGCCAATTGGAAGCTGAGGCTGGAGGATTATGAATTTGATTTCATCATAGGCTACAAAGTTAGACCCTGTCTACAAAACAAATAAACAAATAAAGAACCGCATTCAAGTCATGATATGTTTGGCATCATGTTGCCATGCTTTAGTTGTGACTAGCAACCTTGCATACTGCTGTGGTCCTCAAACATGCCTTCCTCAATCTCCCTTTTCCTGCAGAAATGACCATCAGTAGGTTTGTTATAAATGGTTCTTGAGAAGCAGAGTCTGCTGCATTGTGCTTCTATCGGGAAACAGTTGCACAGTATTTAAGATGCTGTTCATTATGTAATG
Source organism: Dicrostonyx torquatus (assembly GCA_028555095.1). Classification (NCBI taxonomy): domain Eukaryota; kingdom Metazoa; phylum Chordata; class Mammalia; order Rodentia; family Cricetidae; genus Dicrostonyx; species Dicrostonyx torquatus. Next base: position 1,436,962 of record JAQHUG010000158.1, read on the forward strand.
GGAACTTGGTGCTTAGAACAGCTCCACAGGGAAAAGCAATACAGCTAGTTGTGAAAATGCTCTCCATTTCCCAATGCAGAAGTTTAATGTTTGCAGCATAATTTCCCTTCTACCACCACATTTCTACATGTTTGGGAAGGGCTCCCAAGAAGTTTAGTTTTTATGTCTTGGCCTCTTGTGAACCGAACCATCTCTCTCTCTCTCTCTCACTCTCTCTCTCTCTGTTTTTCTGTGATGCTGTGCTGTCTCTGTCTCTATCTTGTGTGTGTGCATGTGTGTGTATTTGTGTACATGTGTACATTTATGTGCTGGTGTACTCGCCTATGCATATGGAAGTCAGATACTGACTCTATTGTTCTCCACCTCATTTTTGAAAACCTTTTCTTTATCAATTGTGGCAGGGGAGGGAGTGTCACAGAACATATGTGTGTGGAGGTTAGAGTCCAACTTGTTGGAGTTAGTTTTATCCTTCTGCCATGTTGCTTTTAGGGAAAATTCGGGTCATTTGACTTGTCGTCAAACAGTTTCACCTGCTGAGTCATCTTGCCAGCCCAACACTTCGTTTTTGTAAAGCCAGGGCCTTTCAGTGAACCTGGACTTCTTTGTTTCTGGTGGATTGACTGACTAGTAAGCCCCCAGAATATGTCTGCTTCCAGGCCCCATCACTGGGTTTCAAGGTGCATGCTATTGTCTAGTTCATACATAGCATTGGTGATTTGAAATTAGGTGTACATGGTTTGGCAACAAGCACTTCCACACATTAAGCTGTATCTCAGACCTTTTTTTTTTTACAATCAGAAACAAAACACCAAACTCTTAGATTTACAGTGAAATACAGAAAAGAGTAGGTAGAATGGGCCTCTTTCGATTCTGATCTATACAATATCTTGCTGCTTTAGAGAAAGTTTAATGCAAAGTTATCCAGTCAGTAACTATATAACTTTGTCTACTTATGGGTAATCAGAATGCCAAATGAGAAATGCAACATTACTGTGGCAGAAAATAAGTTATATTAACTTAGATCATTCCGCACTTACAATGCTTATTGTCTTCTTTATAGTATAGAAATTTCTCAAGTTGCTAACTTCCGTAGGTAGCAATAAAGTTCTCAGGTACAGCAGAAACATGGCAATGAATTGTCATCCCAAATAGAAGACATTGGTGCTTATTTGAGTTAAGGCAACCACTAGTATTTCTTAGTTTATGTAGGTTTGTGCACATATTTTTGTAATGTTTTAAATATTATTAACATCTTTATGCTCCAAAGTATAAAATAGCAGGAATGTTGCTTTAAGAAGAATGCAGTTTCTATGGCAACCATGGAAAACATGGAAGGCTATGTGTGTGTGTGTGTGTGTGTGTGTGTGTGTGTGTGTGTGTTTAAAGTCACAAGAACATTAACTTCCAAAAAACCAATGAGAACCAATTCTCTTTGTAGATAATGGAGATTTTGAAACATCTATAACTGTAGAATCACATACTCATAAAAATAGATTGGATCTTAAAATTTATCTTGTCTAAGATTCCATGTAAGGAATTATGCTCTTTTAAGCATCCTTGTGACAATGATTATTGATTGTCTTTCTACTTCTCCCATTTCTTCTAAGGTGGTAGAACCTATGATTTTTATTTTGGTACATGGATATATGAAATAATGAATACATTTCTTAATCTCTCATGTATGTCTATATAGACACATGGCATGAGTTTTGCAAGAGAGGTATCAGTGAATACATTTCTTTTGTTGTTGCTGTCATACGGTCCCATACAACTCAAGCTGTCCTCAGTCTTGATATGTAACAGATTCCCTTGCAGTACTGATTCTTTTGCTTCTATCACCTAAATGCTGAGATTAGAGAGGTACGTATCACCTGGCTATAGTGGATATATTTTATTAAGGTTACTGAGAATTTTTTAATAAACATTGATTGCAATTACCCTTTTTGCCTTTTTCTGTCCTACATATTTCTGTTAGTTGGAACTCAGATGTGATGGCTGAAAAAAAAAAAAGCTGAGGTATGTTGGAGCACATAGTGATGGTAAAAATCCGAGGTGCAACAAGATAAGGGAGGACATTAGACTTTGTGAGACAGAATAGTCAAAGAAGACCTGGTCTAGATACTTCAACATATTTACAGGAAAGGGAAAATGTGTTCTTGTCAATTTTAACTTAGCCACAAATAAATACTGTTATCTGATCAGCGAGATTGAATGTGATAAAAAAATTGTAAAGAAATCAATGGTCCCAAGGACAACCTGAATGTTTGTGTCCATTGCTTAGACTTAGTTTCCGTTCCCCTATGTTCATCTCCCACAATGTTATGTTCATCCTCTTAAGACATGCCTCTCTATTCAAATGCATTATGATGCCATCTTACATTTCAAATGTTCTGGCCAACGAACACTCTATATCCTTAAAAATATTCCTAGAATAACTATCTCTATACCCTTCTTGATCTTGATTGCCCTTGAATGGATAGATGCATTAATACTTTTGTCAGGACATTTGTTACATGTGATACTCATAAGTGAAAATAATACCTTGAATGTAATTTAACCAGTGAACACTACAATGAAACTTTAATTCCATTAGTAGAGTGAAATATCATATTACCGTCTATAGCAAGTTATACTAGTTTATACTGGATAAGAATTAGTTAATACTGACTTGATAGTTACCTGAAACAGCAATTCGTGTCTAATAAGAGTCATTAACTAGATCAAATGTTCCTGGGACTATATTTGTATACAAGAATTTAAAAGATTTACTTAATTATTTTTTTAAGATTTATTTATGTTATTTTATATATGTGTGCTTGCCCAAATGTATGTAACTCTGTGTACTACATGTATGTCTGGTATTCATGAAGTTCAGAAGATGGTGTTAGATTCTTAGGAACTGGAGTTATGGAGTGGTATGAGACACCATATATTTTATTTCCCAAATAAAGGCAAATTGTAATTTTATTTCGAATCTTAATTTTCTGTTTTGTATGCATTATCTTACATTATTCTCTCTGTGTCATTTTCAAAAATTAGTCTATATTATCATTTGAGGTCAAATTGGGGTCAGAGAAGCTCTATGTACCCGTGAGGGTTATGTGCCACACAAACTTGGGGGGAGGGCATATTTACAGATAATAAATGGAAATTTGTGCAGTGCAGTAGAACAAATACCATCAAAGAAAACTGCCTTAGAAACACTCTTCCTTGGACATAGTTACTGAAACATCACCTCTCAATCAATGTATATTTCTTTATGTGATTTAAGAAGATGTTGTATCCAGTCGGTAGTGGCACATGCCTTTAATCCCAGCACTTGGGAGGCAAAGGCAAGAAGATCTCTATGAGTTAAGGCCAGCCTGGTCTACAAAGTGAGTTCCAAGACAGCCACTCAGAGAAACTCTGCCAAAAAAAAAAAAAAAAAAAGCAGGCAGGTCTCTGTGAGTTCAAGGCCAGCCTGGTCTAGAAGAGGTAGTTTCTGGGACAGGCTCCAAAACATACAGAGAAAACCTATCTCAAAAAAAAAGAGAAAAGAAATAAAGCAGTAAATTGTAAAAAGTAAAAACAAAACTAAAGAAAAAAGAAGTTACTTTGAGCACCCATGTTGGATACATTGCTGAAATTCACATCCATCACAGATACTCCTCAGCTTTAAAAAAAATTAAAATTGGTCAAGTACAAAAAGGAAATTAACAATATATTGATGAAAAACTTTCCAATATGATTATATTGTCTTTTAAAATCTAAAAGAAAAGAAAAATTTGATCGATGTTTCAAAATATGGCTTTTCACAGATTTACAGCTCTTTAAATCAAAATGACAATACAATTTACTTAAAAACAAAAACAAAAACACTTGAGACATACAGTGAAAAAATCGTAAAAATAGTAGACATATAGTTAAATAATTGAAAAAGTAGTTAACTGATGCTTTGTTATTTAAAATCGTTTTTCCTTCAAAGACCAATAATGATAAATCATAAGGACTATCCTAATACATTTCCAATTAAATGGTTAAATTAATGTAGGACATTTAATTGAAGTTCCAGTAGTTTTTCGAAATGCTGTTAATTATTATGCCTATCTAAAATTAAATATCTTCTCAAACCCCTTTTACATTTTTTCCTGCTCATCAGATACAGATATAATTAAAATGCTGCAAGTTTATCTAAATGCATCCAAATATTATAAAGAAAATAAAAAAACCCTGATGTTTCAGTAACTAGTTAAGAAGCTTCTGTTTTCTTGGGATTGCTACAGTCTCTGGGGAAAACCAATCATTTTGGGAGTGTCTTGTGCAGGTGTGCGAGTGTGAGCATGCGCACGTGCACATGTGCCCACACAGTCTCAGCAGTCCTTGGAGAAGAAATTTCTCTCATTATATCCAAGACACTGCTGTGGATTCCGCAGACAAATACTTTCAAAGTTTTTATTTTCTGTAAAATGATATAAAAAGTTTAAGACCCTGAGTAATTAATTTCAAGGAAAAACTTCAAGGAAAAAGCACCAACTTATCCTTTTTCGCTCCTGTTTCCTAAACAATGTGTATTCCCTAAGTCTCATCGAGAAGGGAGACCCTTAAGACAATTCAGAATTCAGGCATGCCTGCATTGGAGCCAAATTTCCAGGTGGACTAGGCCTTAGCTCATTTCCTCATGCAAATTATTCTTCGCTGATAATGTCAGGGTTGATGCTAACTCTCAAACTTAGTTTATAAAGTACATGCGAGATGAAAACACTCTCATTAAATTGCTCTATCCCTATAGACTCCTCTTACTTTCTCACAGAATATTGTTTGTGACAGTTAGCATTTAATTGTTCAACACGATATAGTATTCATCCCTTTATAATTGACGTGTTACCTATTGAGTGCAATCTGTCCTCCAGACTCCTGAAGTTTCAATGTGAAAAATGTTTTCTATGGGGGACCCAAGAGGTGAGCAGAATTGGAGGGCATGATGTAGAACTCCCAAAGAATCAATAAAGAAATTAAATCAAAAAATAAACTGGGAGTTGTACAAGGAATGATTGACACCCGCCAGTTCTATGGAGCCAATGAGGACCAGGATGGAGGATCTGGAAAGCAACTGATTACTTTGGATCTCACATAATAATCAAAATCTTGGCATATGAGTTTGGTGTCACCAGACTTGTGGTTCATACTAATCCCTTGAAGATACATTTGTTTACCAGCATCCTTCTGTGTGGAATTTAGAATCTTTAGCATCAGAGTTCTATAACCTGGATGCACTTTGAAATCTTTGGGACTCGCAGTAGATACTGATGCTCAATGCCCATCCTTAGAAACTGGCTGTCTCTCTGTATAGCTTGGGCCATTCAGAGTTTTATATGCTCTCAAGCTGATGATCAGCCTGTTCTTCAGTTTGAGCAGGAAGAAAATACATCCTGCTAATAAAGGTTCATTACTGACCCATGGAGGTGGTTATCACTTTGAAACAGGATATTTTGCACACTAAAAGGAGGACAATTAGAATTTCAGCCAAATAGTCGTGATACAATGTCTGTAATTAATTTAAAACCTGCCAGCAGAGATGATGCGATATTTTATATATGTGGCTAGTAAGAGCTTTTCTGCTGCATGCTCAAGGAAATGCTTATCTGAATCACAAATTCACAGTGCATGAGAAGAAAGCCCTTATCTCCTGAAAGAGGCCAAAACCCAAAGACTGCTGCTTCTGTTAGTTATCCTCATGAGCCCCGGGAGTTTTTGTAAAGCACACAATAAATATTACAAATATGTTTGTGCTAGGGAAAATAGTGGCCTGTAATGAATGTCCCTGTGGACTCTCACTTGCAAAATTTAAGACAATCAAAATAAGTTAGCTGGCTAAACTGTTTGAATGAGATTTTCTAACACTGCATGCAAAGGAGCTGAGAAAACAGCAAGTCTTATTGCCTAGGCTTTTAATTTTAGATTTGACTCTCAATGGCCCTGTGTCTCATCATTGACTTAAGAGCAAATTAGTCACCTGATACAAACTGAAGGTCAGAGAATCCTGCTTTTGTAAAGGGGGCAAGTTAAACCTGAATGCCTGGATGTTACTAGGGTTAAGGTTGGAAGCTCTCTTTTACGTCTCCTACGAGATGTTTCTTAGGTGCATGTTTACATGTGGTGAAGATGTTAGACTGAAGTCTTCAGCTGAAACCAAGGGTACCAATGAAGAAGTCAGCCCTCATACATCCTAAACACTTATGTATCAGTTCATTCTTTCCCTGAAAGGGGCTAAGAGTGAGGTAATCTGAGTCAGTCCATTAGCAGGTGGACTTGAGGCAATAAAGAAGGGTAAATATTTGGGGGTGAGGAAATTTCCTGGATAAATTTTAATATTCCCATGTAATTTCCTACTCTCTCCACTTATAAGAAGTACCCAAGGACAAAATAGAATGAATGCAAGGGTTTTCTAAGCTTTAGATGAGCATTTTTCTCAGCAATGTTGCCAGCTGGGAGGATACATGAGTCTATGTCACAGCACAGGCTTTTTTTCATCAATATCAGGCACCAGGAAATACCCTGCTCTTCTCCATAGCTCTTTCAGTTAGCTCGTGTTCCAGGAATGTTAATTTGTTCTAAGCAACATCAGAAATTAACGCAGCGAAGTATAGGAGATCACTCTAAAGGCTGTGTTCTTAAGTTAATGCAAGCCTGTAATTTTTCAAGTCCTGTTTCACTGGAAGTTTGAATACAGAAATACTAATGACTGTCTAATAAAGATGCCTTGTATACATTAAAATCAGGTAAAGAATATTTGCCATAGATCCTGACAGTACTAAAATACACCTATCTGTAGTTGACCTAACGAGCAAGTAAAGCACCATTCTTATTTTTCGGCAGAAAGCTCTAGAAAATAGAAAAAAATTAACCACATTTCACAAATGGAAAACATTCTTTTATATAATAAATGCCTTACTCTCTTTGGGATGTTATAATGAAAAATATACGCTGTCTTATTTATGAATAGAATATTTTTCCCTCAAAGAATGGTGGCCGGGAAGTTCAAGATTAACATTCTCAAAGATTCAGCTTTTAATGTGGATGATTTTCCTAATATACAGCATTTACCTCACATGGTACAAGGCAAAAAGCAATTATTTGGCACCATTTTTATGAGTCTTCATGACTTGATCATCTGCCAAAGGCTCTGTCTCCTAGTATTATCACATGGGGCATGATGTTTAAACACATGTTAAGATCATGAGAAACAAAACAATCATGATATTGGACAATTAGATTTCAATGTAATTCATTGAGAAATGACAGTAAGAGTTACACCATTGACTCATATCGCCTTGTGTTTACATTTCTGCTGCTGTGACCAAAATAATCTGACCGAAAATAAAAACCTTAAAGAAGTAATGAATTCTTTTGGTCGTGGCTTCAGAGTTTTCAGTCTACCGTTGTAAGCAAGGTGCAGTGAAAGAGCTTTGCTCCTGTTGGCAACAGCATAGAGCGGAGACTCTGCATAAAGATGCTAGACCACAGAGTGAAGAGTCTGGCCAGAGTTAGGGGCTGAAAGCAACCTTGAAAGATCTTCCTTTAGTGACTTACTTCTGCCAGTTATGTTCTATCTAAAGGTTTCAGAGTCTCCCCAAATTAGGGGGATGATTGAAAATGAGCCTTCAAATATGAGTCTGTGGGAAGCATTTAGGCTTAAACCATAGCAACCTCTTATCTGCCCATTGGGAAAGGTATTTCCCAGTGTCTCCAATAACTATTTTCAACACTTTATCAATGAAAGAGTAAAGATTCTGGTAACTATATGCTGTCTATTTTATTACTTATTGTATACTTTTCCTTTCATTTCTAAAGGACAAACTTGATCTACAAGGGAATCCACTAAAATGTGGCATTTTTAAATCAAAAAAGCTATTATAACCTCCTTTTATTATCATGTATAGAGCATATGTGCACTTTCTGCCTTCAGGAATAAATGAGATGGTCACAGGTACCAGGTTTTCAACACTGATTTTGTATATGGGGTTGGAACAGGCACGTGATAAACCTGTCATATAATGCCTACTCTGGAATTTCAAGAAATTAGAATGATATTTTAAAATCATTGACTGTAGTATCTCATAAAAATAATTCATTGTGGCCCTCAGAATATATTCTGTATGCATGTCTCTCTCTGTCTCTGTCTGTCCTTCTTTCTCTTTGTCTCCCACTTTTCGTCTTTCCCATTATAATTGGCATAAAACAATTATGCAATACAGATATTGAAATCATCAATAGAAATGGATTCTAAGGTTTCGTGAGAATGAGGAACAACTTTCTACCTTACAGAACAGCAGCCTAAGAAAGAGTCTGAAGTGATATGTATATAAGAGCCGCTTAGTAATTGCATATGAGTTGGTTAAGGTTTACTCAGAGCAGGTACTTCAAAATTCTCTCTTCCAGGGCTTAGAGAACAGCAGTAAAGTATGTTGCCAGGGCAGAGAGGCTGCACTTGGGGAGCTATGTGCATTATGACAGGAGAATGTATAGGCCAACTTGCTCTTTGTCCTGTGAAGGACTTAATTTTTCTTTCTGGTTGGCATTCACTCATGTTTACCAACTTGATTTTTTTCCTTCTAGTCTACCGTTATTATTAGTAAGTTGATTTCCTTTCTTATACAAATTTATTAATTTTTAAATTTAATTTATTAAATATATTAAATAAAATAAAATTTAATAAAGAAAGATTTAAAAACTTTTCTTTAGTTAACCAAAAAGTGGAAGTTCTTTCTACAGAATCACGTTTGCATGTCAGGAGTTGGTCATTTGTTTTCTTTTTTTTATTTTAGGAAATGGATTAAAATGCATTTATATTTCCAAAGTCAATGAATGAGAAACATAGGGATAGAATCCAGTTGCTTTTGTTTCTTGCCTTTCTGCTGTTAAGCAACTTCAGGAGAACGACAAATAATTTTCCTGTAAAGTTTATGTCATTGAAATGACACAGAAGCAGAGCAGGCTTGGATGTAGCTCTGTTAGAGCCCTTGTCTAGCATGCACAAGGTCCCAAGTTTGATCCCTAGTAGTGTTAAAAAAAATGGATCCTAACAAAAACTTCATGTGGCATTAAATTAAAGCTAATTTTGTGATCATCTGGAAAGAAATTTAACTTTAGAGTAGAACTGTCAAACAACTGGCTATTTTACTCCCAGATCCAAATTACATTCACTGAAGCTGGCACCAGACAAGCAAAATATTCCCCAGGCCACATTGTAACAAAGGCTTGGGTCACTGACATATACATGATTCCCAATTCTCTGATGTATTACTGCTACAAAGAATGTGTTCATGACATGCAAAAAGTCAAGCTATGAACTGCTGATGTGTACACTGTCACTGGAGATTTACAGTCATGGCCTTGTCCTGCAGACATTGCTATCTATCCAAGGTGTGGAACGCAGGTATAATTAGAGTCCCATCTGGCTGGGGACATTGACTGACTTCTCTTTGTTATGTCGGGCCTGCTCTCATGCAGTGCCATCTGAAAGCCAAGTAGTCAGAGAGTGATTTCTCCCACCGTTTCTCATGTTTGAAACACAGAGTGTTATATAATACTAAAGTACAAATATTGAAACTACATGATGTTTTGAAATAAATGACAAGCAGGCTAGCATTGTTGTTCTGAAAGAACAATAGAGAAACTTTCTTCGGAGTCAGCAGCAAAATGCTGAATTTGTCCCTTTCCTGTATGAAGATAATGAAAGTGTCGAGAGAGTTTCCAGTGTGGTACATGCTTCTTTTTTAAAGATTTTGCTTGAATGAAGACATAAAATAATTATAAAAATCTCAAAATAATGGAAGTTAAAATAAGGTTTTATGAATGGAACCAGCAAACAAAAGATGTAAAGATAAAATTATCCTATTTCTCATTCATGGTTTGGGGGAAAATGAGGCTACATATTTAAGCTTGGTTATAGAGCCGGATGTGTTGACATGCACCTGTAAATCTCAGTACTTGGAATGCTGTGGCAGAGGGACCACAAAGTTGAGGCTAAACTAAGCTATCCAGTAAGATCCTGCCTCCAGAAAAAAAAAATGTCTTTCTCCACCAAATGTTGGAAGGGAATGTAATAGTGGAAATCATTATGGAGCTTCCAGATAAAAAACTATAACCTGTCATATCATAGTTAAGGCACTCTAGGAAATATACCGAAGTCATCACGCCACAAGGATACATGTCCATCACTGTTTCTTGCTGTGCTATCCATAATAACTAATATATTTAACTAGTCTAGTTGTCCATAAACAGTTAAATACATAAACAATTTGTGGATTATTCAGTCAGAAGAAAGAAGGAAATTGTGTCATTTAGAGGAAAATTGTGTTATTTGCAGGAACAAAAGATTATCATGTTACGGCAAACGATGGACTCACAAAGACAAATATAGAAATTTTCTCATACATGGAAGTCAATACAAAAAAGAAGAAATAAAAGCAGAAGAGACACTATAAAGAAGAGGTGGGTATTTGTGGGAGGGTGGTGTGGGGAGCAAAAGACAAAAAATGGAGGGATGATAAACATGAACAAAGTACATGACACACATGCATGAAAATCTTATAAAACGTATCACTTTGTGAACTATACGCTATCTTTTTCAGACTGAGTTTTGTGAACTAGAATTATAACATATGAAAAGATCACCTATGATTTTAAATTCCGTGTTTCCATTAATTATCAAGTGCAGATTGCAATGCATAAATGTAAACAGATTCAAGTACAACTAAGACTAAACATACCATCTTAAAAAGATCACCCAAATGAGTTACTATTGCACAATGGTGTTAATGGAGAATTAGCACTTTTGAAAAATGTGCAAAGTTTTGAAGCATAAGCATCTTTGTTTTCTCGGTTGAAATAAATCGTGGTTTAGTTCAAAGAATTTTGCATTAGGCCTGAGTTCTGACCCTGCTTTCAACAATTGAGCACATTTTGGCTAATCCATCCAGAATCCATTTCTTAGTGTATATATTAAGAGGCTGGGCCTAGATAAAAATCTAGTTATTGGGGGAGATTGTAGAAAACCTTATTTATATAGAGGAATTAAACCTCTGTACAACTGCAGATAGTACGCTGTTGTATAATGAGTGGAGAGGTGTAGGTTGTGTTCTCGCACCCAGTTCCCAGCCCCCAGCTGCTGGCCCACTCAGCCGCTGGTTGCTTGCCCGAAATAACCACATGAGACTATATTCATTTAAATACTGCCTTGCCCATTATCACTGGCCTTTTCTTGGCTAGCCCTCACCTCATAAACTAACCCATTATAAAAGTCTGTATGTCACCACGTGGTGGTGATCTTACCGGAAAGGTCTAACCTGCATCCATCTGTAGCGGCAGCTCGTGGCATCTGGCTC
>JAQHUG010000158.1:1475229-1496336 GCA_028555095.1 Dicrostonyx torquatus
TAATGTAGACTCTCTGTGTGATTTTCTTTGGGGCTTGCTGGCTGTGGGGTACTTGGTGGGACAGAAACCCCAACGAGCCAGCCCTAATGTTACACATAGAAGCTTAAAAGATTGCTGAACACCCCAACCGGAATTATGAAAAAGTAAATAAACACATGCTGAAGGTAAAGACTGTGAGCATCCAAACCCAGGAAGAGATGTTGGGGCTGTTGAGCTTCATACCAGATACAGAGAGAGTTCGAGGATTCCAGTTTTCTGGAGTCATCACCTGTGCTCATATGGGCTTTCTGGTGATGCAGATGCTTTCGGGCTACCCCTGCTTATTACAAGTAACCTTTGCCTATAGTCCTGTTACTAACCAGAGTTAAAAAACAAAACAAAACACATTGTTTCAGTATTTTGGACATTGGCAATCGCTATTTTGTCTGTTGTGGGCTCCCCTTATGGGAGGAGTAGATGCATGCTTGCATATGTATGGTGTGTATTGCATCTCCCCAGGAAAAGTCTGGCACAACAATGACTACAATTCAAACGACTGGGATGTTAAATGATGTTAAAACTTGAGGGATCACACAGAGCAATAGGAAGTATAGTGAACTATCTACCTTCCAACCACCCCCCCCCAAGAAAACAGTTCTCTGGTTTCCTAAGTTAATTTATATCCGACATACATTTTGTTGCTCTTCTTTCCCTAGATATTTTTCAAAGAGGAATGGAATAAATATAGCAAGTTTTTCACATGAATGTCCATTTCAGCCTTATTTGTAATAGTCCTGTGATGAGTAATCACTGTTAACTTATCTGGGTTTGGATTCCCCTACATTCTGATTGTGCTTATCAGAGTTTTTCCAAGGGAAGATGTGGAAGGAAGACCAATTTTCAATGTGTCACCATCTCATGTCCTTTGGTCCTGTACTAAATGGAAAGAGAAAAGGGAGGCTAACTGAGCATCAGCATTCATCCCTTTCTGCCTCCTGTCACCAAACCTTCCATATCACACTGTAAACCAAAAGAAGCCTTTCATTAAGTGGCTCTTCTTACACAGCAAAAGGGAACTAGGACAATCTTGACTCTAGGAACAACTCAAAAGTCTACTAAACAGTATCAGGAAAAAGAAACAGGTGTAAAAACCATACCAGAGATTGCTACTCAGCATTAAAAAGCAATTAACTGTTGCTATCGAGAACATGCTGAGTGAAATTCATGATAATTATGCTGGCTGAAAGAAAAGCCGAAAGTGTATGGTGATATCTCATTCACAAGAAACTAGGACATGTAAATTAATTTGCAATGTAAGAAAATGGATTAGCAATTGCCTGGAGGCCAGGGGAAAGTAGTATTTTGCTATAGGTATGAGGAAACATGGGGTAAAGGGTATATTCCCTAATTTGTATATGCTAATAGTGATGATTTCTAGGACCTAAACATATGACTATCAAACTGTTGGCTCTCAATGGCAATATATTAACTATTCTTCTAGACAACTATTTTAACAAACAAAGGGGAAGCTATCCAATTAAATCTCCTCGGATGGTAACAAAATAGGTTCCATGTATTTTTTAAACCTACACATAATAATGTTATGTTTACATAACACATAATAATGTTTAGTTGCCAATAAAGGTCTAGGACATCAGTGGACCATGTTTACCAAAGAGTAAAGGTAAAAAGATAAATGTACCAGGTGTCATTTCTAAACAGCTTTATGCTTTCTTACACGTTTTTTAGTGCTGGTGAGCAAATTAGTCCATAAATCTAGACATAAGTATGAAGTTTTCCAGGCACAACCTAATTCCTCATTGCCTCCCCACTTTATAACTTTCTATGTATTTTTGCAGTGCTAAATAGCATTTTTATTATATTTATTTGTCTATGTGTCTGTACGTGTACAAATGCTTATGTGTGAAGGACAGGGGACAAGTTGGGTCAACTGTTGGGTCCCAGGCCTTGAACTAAGGTATCACTCTTGGAAGCAGATATCTTTACCTGTTGACCTCAGTAGCCCAGAATTTTTACTTAGTTTCATGCATGTACACATTTGTCAAATATTTTTGGATCCTTATTATACTAAAGAAAAAATGTTTTGTGTCAATAAACTTAACCATGTAGGCTTCTGCCTTCACGGAGCTTACATTCAGATTGGGAAGACAGAGTTTCATTTCTTCAGAAAACAAATGTATAGAAACAGATTTTTGTAAATGCTGTGGAGAAAGCAAGCAGGATGCTATCTGTCATAATGGAAGGAAATCTTCCTTGGCTGTGACTTAATTATACATTAGCTCTGCAGTTCATTACTTCAAATGATCCCTAGTTATTAAATTTACAAACAGGGAATATACTACTCTGTTTGTGTGTTAGCCCTATGCTTCAGGCCATATAAAATAGAAGTTGCAAAGGAGTATGCAAGATACACAATTAACTTATATTCATTCTTTAGGCTATGGTTTGATGGCTGCTTTCTGGGAAGGTTTTATGCTCATCTGTTCCTGCTTTCCACTATCACCCCAAAATATCTCTCTCTCTCTCTCTCTCTCTCTCTCTCTCTCTTACTCTTTTGTTCTCTTGCTCTCATCCTTACTGTATGATCTAGTACTATCTTCCATTTTCTTTCAATATACTTATTAAAATTCATGATTATAGGCGTGATTAAAAAAATTAATGTTTGCTTTTTCCACCAAAGTTTGACCTCTATGAGGATTTTTATGTCGTTATCCATATATACACTTTGGCAAAGAGTAAATAGCAGATAAAATGCATTGACTGAATCACTAAATGAAGGGCTATTCATTTAAGAAAGAACAGGATCATTAAATTCAGCTGAGCCTACAGACAGCGGTTGTGCTTTTAAATCTGTGACCTATTGAGACTATGGATTATGCAGAATATTTCCAAGATAATGTGTTGAGATTCATATAATAGTCCTATTGCTTTAATGCTCTTTCTTTCCATTCCAGTTCTTAAGCTGGAGCCCAGAATATTGTATGAACTAGGCAAACATTCCAGCATTGAGTCATCCCTCCAGCCCCTCCTCTGCTTGTTATACAGCTAATTCTTCACAAGGTAACAAATATAAGTTTATATTAAAAATTATAAGGAAGTATTGCCTTGTTAACCCATAACTGTTAAGTTTCGAACCCAGGACAGATGGCTGAGGTGCCTATTTAACACAGGACATGGCTGGCATACCACGCCCTCTACCCTGAACTCTCCAGCCCAAGGGCTGGGCTGCCCTTTCACTCAGAGGCCCTGCCCTATATAATCCAGCCATTTTAGTTACCTGCCCTTTTTGTACCTTGGGCCTGCTGGCTGCTACATCTGGTTCCCCTCTCTCCCTTCTCTCCTCCCGTCTTCCCACACATGGCCCAGCTCAGGCTGGCCTCTCCCAGTTGTCTCTGCCTGTATCTACACTCTTCATTTTATCTGCAAAAAACTTTCTCTTCCACCATAACTACATACAGTTCTTTACTTTTTCTTTCTTGTTTTTTCCTACACAATAACCATATTAGCCATGCAGTACTGTTACTAATTTTGACAGGCTCACCAGCCAGATTCCCTGAATTCATATCCTGTCTCTTCCACTTATGGAGTTTGAGAAGTTACCATGTTTCTCGATTCTAAAATCAGGATCAGAAGAGTAGGCACACCATAGACTCGTCGTGAGACAGAGAGACACTAGCGTAAGTAAAAGTGCTCAGCTGAGAAAGTGGCTTGCTGTCGTGCTTGGAATTTGTTCATTTCTAATTTCAATAATGCATAATATTAGCAATAACTTTTTCTAATTTATACTTTCATTGGCCAAATAAGCATGACTGTTTAAAAGCTCTATTTCTAATATAATAATAATTTTCTAATTCATTTTATTACTATTTTGTAGTGCATTGTTAGTACCCTATTAAATTGATACATTAAGCAATAGGATGATTTATGCCATAAAATCATTATTTTAAGGTCATTGTAGAATGTATAAAAATAAAGAAGTAGTATCAATCATAATAATTGGGAACCCACTTTGCGGCATTTATCTTCCAAAATAGCATTTCTGAATTTTGCAAGCTTCTCTCTATCCTCCCAACAGAGTTGCCTTTAACATGCAGCTATTCATGTGGCCTGAAAAAGGCCCCTTTCTCCTTTCCCAAGGAATGTGCAGTGGAGGCGGAGGCGGGGGTGTCTTGCTAGTGGAAATGTGAGAACAGCAGCTCTTTGAATGCTGGCCATGACGTAGCATGGGAACTGGGAGCAGCTGCTGGTGGAGTGTTTCACACACACAGCAGGGCAGTGGGAATGGGAAAAGCCATGAGGAAAACAACCAGGGCAAACAAATGCAGAAGAAAGGGCAGCTGGGGTCAACCTCCAGGACAGAAAAGGTCAGACTGCAGAGAGAAGGACACAAAGAATAAAGCACTGAGAAATTAAAGCCAAGGGCATGCATCAGCTAGGAAACAAGCGACAGGAACCCTATTGAAAGTTTATATACTCAGAAATACAGCCCCATATGTATGTATACATGGATATATATATATATATATATATATATATATATATATGTGTGTGTGTGTGTGTGTGTGTGTGTATGTATATATAAAACTTTTAAGAAGGAATTTAAGACATCAGAAATGTAAAACATGAATGCATAAGGAAATGAATTTGCTGTGTAAATATATTTAATAGGGACATATTTTATTTAAAATAATAACAGAATGCTTATTACTGTAATCACTAATTTCAGAATTAGCAAAATGAATTCTTGATTAAAATAAATTAGACATTAAATAGTATGCATAAAGATCTGAGTCATCAAGTGTTCTAACACTCCATAATGATTCAGGTTCACATTACAAATTTTCTGAAAAAACGAATCATTCTCTACAGCTCCATGAAGATTTTTTTGATTGCCGATGCCATTTTTTCTCATTTGTCCTTCAAGTAATTTAAATTTTTTGGCACACTTCTTGCTACATCATTCATTTTTGGCCCTAAATTCTCACACATCCCAAGGCTTTAAAGACAGTACGGAGAATGAAGTTGAGAATCGGGTCTTCTTTTAGCACGTAGGGCAGATTTTGGAACTTATGTGCTGCGTTACTTTCAAGGATACGTGACCAATTTCAATAGCAGGTTCCTCTTGAATAAAGGATAGTGCTTGTAAAAGCCTTAGGAAACATATGTTCTGAAGCTTGACCATGCGCCTTGACCTCGGCATGTCACTCTCCTAAACGTTTAGATTTACACTCTTCTTTAGCTCTTTAAAGGGTCGTGTTCAATTCCTCCTGTTTTTTTTTTTAAACAAATTTGAGGTCAAGCATAAAGAATTGTTATCTCTTTACTGAAAAGATGTTTTCCTAGAACTTAATTGTTCTTTTTTTCATGGGTCATTCTGCTCTTAATACCAACAAATCCTTCTTGACCTAACCTTTTCGAAATCAAATACATTCTTCTGTCTTCTTTGTTCTTTTCATTTCCTTTACTGTCAACATTTTTAAAACTGTCAGTAGGCACACCAGGCTTGCCTCTGCAATCCAAACCATTCAAAAGAGCAAACTATCAGTTAGAATGTATCGGGGTTATTTTTCTTATATATTGTTTCAATAGTTGAGGTGGAAGGGTAGTTTCCATTTTTTTTTAACCATGAAAATCCTTCGCTAACATTCTCAAGACAGCAGGATCATCACATTACAGAAGTATCATTTAGCATCTTTAAATAGAGAAAAAGCGACAAACTGCTTAAAATTTGTGTTAGTAACACAAGTGCTTTCTACATAAAGAGTGGTATTTGAGTAAGGCAATTTTATATTCAAGATACAGGCACCACTTGATGCCAAAATACATTTTTATGCTTCTCTGTAAAATTACATAATCCATAGTTTGAGAGGGATCTTGCTAACCATAGTCACAGAGAAACAGTATCTCCGGAAAGCCTCAGAGAAATACAGAATCACGGAGTTCTTGGAAGATCAACTGACTCTCTGGTGGGTGTTCTCATTATTTCTCTAGGTGATTTTTAGCCCTGCTAGTGAAATGGACAATTGGTGGCTTTCACAGGAAAGCTTTGACTCCTCACTTGGAACTACTGAGTAACCACAGTCAGGAATGAAATCCCAGCAACAGTAATTTCATTTTGTATCTTTTTTTCTTCTTTGGCTCAAAGCACAACAGTAGGTTTTATTAATTAATTTTCTATTCCTGTGATAAAACACCATGGTCTAGGCAACTTACAGAAGAGCTGATTTGTGTTCATGATACCAGGGGAAGAATCCATAATGGGGGTAGGGCATGGCAGCAGGTGTCTGGAGCAAGAAGATTCCCATCTTCAACTGCTAACAAAAAATAGTCAGTGAACTGGAAATGGGTTGAATTTATGAACTCTCAAAGCCAGCAGCATACTTCCTCTAGCAAGGGTGAACCTCTCCATATCCTCACTAAACTGCATCACCAACTAGGGACCAGGTGTTCAGATCCCTGAGCCTATGGGGGAGATTTCTCATTCAAACCTTAACTTATTGTTAAGTCGGGAGCATAACCCCAGCATCCACACCAGATCCCTGGCCTGGGAGTTGCATTGTTCTGGACTCCAAATCCCAGCATGCCAGGTCTTGACCCCTTCCCGGGGGAGGGTCAGGACCACTCCCACAGGGTGTTTAAGTGGTCTCCCATTGGAAGAACACGTGGTTCCAGGTTTGCATGTGCTCCCTGCTTTTTTGTTTCCCCTGCCATGTCCTTGGCCACCTGAGAGCACCACTACTTAATAAAACATGGGATTTAATTCCATTTAATCTGACCTAATTGGATTTCTTTGCACCGGTGGAGCCACCCGTGTTAGGATTTTTTCCTAACAATTATTAGTAACCTTTTCAGATGAGTCTCCTCACATTTCCAGAACACTAGAACCTCACAGGACGTAACTTTTTCTCCACTTCTGAAAAAGACGTAATTATCTCTTGCAAACCAACTATTCCCCCAAGGACTTTTCCAAATAAATTTGCAAGAAGGACTTTTTTGATATCTTCTAGGACCAAAGAAGAGACAATGATGGATGGAATTACACCTTAACCAGATGGGCTTAATTGTCCATACTTTTTATTCTCTATTGTAATTTAAAACTCCTGCACCCAGAAGAAGGACTGAGGGTCAATGTATCCCTATATTTGTTCTTCTTCCAAATGTAGTCACACTGAAAAAAATCACTATTCCTTTTCTCTTTTGCATGGGTCTGGATATTAAGCCTGGCTTATTGAGACTGCTGAAGTATAAACTTTTGCTCTAAAACCTCTATTTACCCAGGCTGTGAAAACTATTTTGTAGATCAGTGTTGCCCACTGCAAAGAGAGTGAATGCTACATAAGTAATATTAAATGTTCTAATAAGCACATTTAAAATGTCAAAGGAAACAACATTGTCAGTTATTTTGTTTGACATGGCATATAGACTCCATCTTAAAGAAAAAGATCCAAATTTGAATAATCATAAAGAATAAATGAGATAAATACTTTATGACAAAATTTAATTAAATAAATATGTAAAATATTGTCAGTTCTACATGTAATCAGTACAAAATAGATTTTAGAAATTTCAGTTTTTGCACAAAGTCCTTGAAAACTTAACGTGTGTTACACTGTAACATGTCTCTATGTGGCCTGGATGAATTTAAGGTTCCAGTAACTTGATGTGCTACCACATTGGAAAACATAGTTTAGACAGTGCAGTGTGAAATAGAGTAAATATATCCTCATTCAGTAGCAGATAATGTTGCTTGTACTTTATTAAAAGATTCCGTGTGTTCTTCAAGTTTCTCTTTACCTTCCTCCTCCAGTCCAAAGGAAAGTTAAGTGCCTGGTCTCCACAGTTCCATGGTACTGCAGCTTCTATAGCACAGAACTTTCTCCCTGATACTGTGCTTCACCTCTCTAGTTAGAGTTGAAATGCTCAAGGTGTCTAACATTTTGAAGACATACATTTTTTTCACATTTGAAGCTTGACTACCTGACACGGGCTAAGTGTAGGACAATGGTTCTCAAAGTATGGTCCCTGGAACAGCAATATCAACCTCATTTGGGAATTTGTTAGGAATACTGAATCTCAAATTCCACCAAAGTCCTAGTCAATTCAAAACTTTGGATGAAGGGACCAAGCAAATTGTTTTAATTAGCCTTCTGAGTAGTTATGATGCTTACTAAATTTTGAGAAACACGGATACAGAAAAATATATTTCCATGGAGAATACTCTCAGACTGTGTTCTATGGTTCAATCTTAAACCATTTTAGGTGTTGTTAAAGAAATAAATCAAAGGAGAATATGCTAGGTAGATATAGCAGTAGAATCTCTCCTTAGCAATGCTGAAGTGAAGAGGCTAGGCATCCTCTGTTTCAGTTCAAAGCAATAGGGCCTGTGTTATTACCAAGAGCAGATGGTGCAGCTCATCTAGGCTTTCTGCTTAGAAAAGACTCCACAATGCAAATGAATTAGTGTAGAATTATTACAGAAAAGAAAAGTGTGAGGAAAATGTTAAGATCTGACAACATATTCAATGATGATAAGGAAGAACACACAGAGATGGAAGATGTGTTTAGAAAATCTGTGTCACCCAAAATAAGCATATGTTTTGGTTAGTTTTATTCTTTTGAATTGTGTTTGTGAGTTTGTGTGTGTGTGTGTGTGTGACTTGTGTGCACATATGCACATGTTTTTGGGTGTCCATGTGAATATTTTAGTGACATAACACACCACACATATAGAGATAAAAGTCCAATCTTGGGTGTCCGACATGATCTTCCACTTTGTTTGAGACAAGATCTCTTGGTTTTTGCCCCTAGTTATATCAGGCTTGCTGACCTGCCAGCTTCTGCACATGCCTTTGTCTCTAACTCCCATCTTGTCTTAGAAGAGGTGGAATTTCAGATAATTGCTATCGTGTCAAGCCTTTATACAGATTCTAGGTATCTGAATTCATGTTGTCACATCTACAAAGAAAGCAAAAACATCCACTGACCTATTTACCCAGCCTGGTTTGTATTTTTGAAATTTCAATGGTTTGTTTAACTTCACTGAAGAAATGAAGCCACTCAAGCATTTCTACATGTTTATGGAATGGAGAAGTTGAGAGACAATGGACTATCCTGGGAGAATAACAGAACACACATTTATAATATTGTTTTTGTATGGCATATGTATGAAAGGACTTTCTGATCTGTTATTGACCAAGTAGGATTATTACCATGACCCCTCAGTATATAGTATGCTTACTTGGAGGTAATCCAATGAAAGGAAATGAAATAATGAAAGCAGGCATAGTTATGCAGGATGTGAATGCCTTGAATGGGCCTAGAACAGGACTACAGTGGTGTGCAGGAGGAGAACAACTATGTATGCGTGTTATCAGAGGAACGTGAACAAATCTTTTAAAATATACACCATTACTGGCATGATTCTTTAACATATTGAAAGAATTTTGTGCCTAGAAATGCCTTAATAATATTTAATTTAAGATGTTTTCACAGTCTACAATACCTTATGGTTAATATAGCATGTATTCTTTATGTCACAGTGTGTTTTCATCCTTTTGTTGTCATGCATGGATTTATTCATGAGTGCAGAGGTTGTAGACTACTCCCTTCCATGATGAATAAGGAAAATGGCAATGCCACTCAATGTCTGCACATTACTTCAAAACTGAAAAGAATTCTTATTTAAACTTTCTTTCCTTTTGATTTTTGATACTCATTTGTACTTGACTAAATATGAGGATTGGTTTTACTTTAAGAGTTGACTTATTAAAATAACATCAATTAGACTTTAATGTAGTTGCTAAGTTGTGAAGGCAATAAGGAATTGCTTGCTTTCAAATTTTAGATCTGAAAGAAGTATGATTTTGAAGGGTACACAGAACTGGTTTCAATCCATTGGTTTGTTAAAAGCAGCTTTCAAAGTTATTGTATCCAACAATTATTTTAAAAAGAGGGTAGGTTTGGAAAAAAGTAATCATTTTCCCACCTTTATTGTCCAAAACAGATTTAAATAAAGCATGACTTGGTTAACCCAAATTTAATGGACCTTTAAGGCAAGGAAATATGACAGGACAGTTCTGAGGATCGGATTCAGATCTTGTGACACTTTACACTGGATGTGGCTGCAGTTGTGTTTAGTTTCTAGGTCTCAGTTTCCTTACTTATGAAAGTGAATAATCATAATGTGTACTTACAATACAGAAAGAAGAATGCTGCAAGGACTGTGAAGATGTAATTGAGGACGTTTAATAAAGCAACACCTTCAACACCCTGAGAATGGTCCACTTAGTAACATCCATATCAATGCACACTGAGAGGGAGGACACAGGATTTCATGTCAAGAGAAAAATCTGAAACCAGGAAACGGATGTCTTCTACTTCTTTTTCTGGCTTCAAAATAAATTCGGAAGCCTCTTTATTCACTATTTCTATGTCGAGGTAAATTATGACTAGATCTTATCCTGCTATTGATGGTCACACTTGTCTGTCTTATATGTCTCAACCATTTTCACTGATCTTATATACAGCTGACATCCAAGTGTGGCTTTCTTTTTGAAGCAAAATGAATTTGTCAAGTAACTAACCCCAGGATAGTCTGATGTCAAGAAAGGTAAAGTCAGACAGCATGCAACTCTGCTCCTTCTCCTGCATCACTTTTCTCAAATTTAGGACTGCTTTCCTTTTCTCACATCTATATATGCCTTTCTACTACTTCGGCTGCGTTTTTACCCTTTCTTTGACTTACCAGAAAGAAATGGGAACTTGTACCTAGCTTTAATGTAATATTTGTCAACAGATAAGGTACCATAAGTGATTAAATTCTTTATTTTGTATACTTACGCTGCTATCATGACGGTAATGCAAGCTTTTCAGCACAAAAGCTAGCTAATGCCCTAATTTTACATGCATTCTTTTTTTTGTTTGTTTTTTGTTTTTGGTTTTTTGAGACAGGGTTTCTCTGTGGCTTTGGAGCCTGTCCTAGAACTAGCTCTATGTAGACCAGGCTGGTCTAGAACTCACAGAGATCCGCTTGCCTCTGCCTCCTGAGTGCTGGGATTAAAGGCGTGCGCCACCACCACCCGGCTACATGCATTCTTTTAAATGTCGAATATACACAATATAACTGAGTTCTTCATTCCGTAAATGAATGCAATCTTTTGATATCAATATCCACTTTTGCATTGTGCACTGTCTTATTTTATTTTTTATTTTTTTGAAATTTTAATATAATTATATCATTTTTCTCCTTCCATCTCTCCCACCATTCCAATTCATTTTATTCTCAACATGTCCTCTCAAAATTTATGTCCTCTTTTAAAATTGTTGCCCACACATACACACAGCACACACACATGAGTATATATATTCCTAAATACATGAATGCAATTTCCTCAGTCCCTGTAATATTACTTTATATGTATGTGATCTCAGAGCTGAGGACTTGATATTGGATACCCAACTGAGGAATCTTCTCTGACGAAGACCATTTCTCCTGTTCTCAGAAGATACTTTAGACATAAGACTTGGAGAACCTGATCTGCAATGATCTGAAAACCCCTGTACCGTGAGAACAAGATTTTATGGCACCAAAAGTTTCCACACAAACTTTCAAACGAGGGATGCAACCAACAGTCCCTCCCATTCAGTTATGACACCGATGAACAACAGCAATGAAGAGCGCACACTTCCTGGCAATAATCAACAGAGATTAGGCTTCCTCCAAATGTCAGGGAGACTAAACTCATGAAGCTTCATTAACCTGGATAGTTATCTTTATTTGCCTTGTTCTCTTTCTGAAAAATGACTGTTTTAACTCGCTATGATTATGTAGCAGAGTGGTTAGAATAATGGTCAAAGTAAATAAAGTATGTGATTGACTTCACTCAGTTTCTTGTAAACCGAAATCAAGGGCTCATCATCTTTCTGCTAGAAAAACTTTCTAAGGATATCTTTAAGGTGATGGCTCAAAAACAAAGAAAATAAAATTTCAGCTTACAAGAGAAGCACGAATCAAACATTGACTAAATTATTTAATATGAGCAGTCTACGTCTATATGGCCTCCAGATAAAAGGTTTAGAGTTACAGAAGAAGTATTGCAATTGCAACCAGCCACATATATATTATAATATGAATAAAAAAAGCATCATCATTGGTTCTAAACTAAATTTTATCATGTATACTCTCTTCCTTATATCCAGATAAAGGATCATAGAAATGAACTAGATATAGCCTTAGACAAACTGAAATGTTTAATTTCAAAAATAAGAATTATATTTTAGAGAGGTTCACATATTAACCCACTGAAGACTGATTGTTTGCTATAGCCCACCATCTCCTGCCATATATTTGCATGTAATTGCAATCAAGTCCTTGTGCAAGAATTAAACCATTAATACTTTCTCATGTTTTACAAATAAATAAATAGTATAACTAGACCGGATCATAAAGTCTTTTTTGTGGTGCTATGGCTATAACTCAGGACCTGGGACATTCTGGGTAAGCGTTCTACCACTTATTTACATTCTCAAACTCTCATTGCATTGATTATTTGTTTGCTTTTTATTTTTGAGACAGGAGTCTCAGCATGTAGCTCTGGCTATCCAGAAAAAAAATCTCAGTGTATACCAGACTGGCCTGGAATTCACAGAGACTGTCTACCTCTGCCTCTCAAATGCTAGGATTAAAGGATACATCACTATGCCTGGCCCATGTAGCATTGATTTGCAAGAGTTTTTCTTATCTTTCATAGTCTTTTGACCTCAGTCATAAATTTGCATGTAGCTGTCACAAATCGTGTACAACATTCTGAAACACAAATCTAGCCCTCAACATTTTACAAGAAAATGGAAACTTATTCTAAGAGTGCTTGAGTAGAACAAATTTGACCATTCGTTGACTTTGGTTACTCATTAATTATATATGCTTTAAATGAAGGATATTTTAAGGATGAAACTGATAAGATTTTAATGGTACTGAGCTACCATGGGGTCAATGGACATATAGAGGTATGTTTCCTGGTACTGTTTTGCCTTAGTCAAAGCGACAGATAACAATCTACCTATACGAATATTTCAAGATTATTCATCATACAAGAATTAAATTATATAAGATCACAAGGGGTCTGGAATTTGAAACTTAAATTTTTAAAAAGATTTTATTTATTTATTAGGTATACAACAGTCTGTCTCCATGTATGCCTGCATGCCAGATCTCATACAGACAGTTGTGAGCCACCATGTGGTTGCTGGGAATTGAATTCAGGTCCTCTGGAAGAACAATCACTGCTCTTAACTGCTGAGCCATCTCTCCAGCCCCCTGAAACTTGTTTTTAAATAAAGATCTAGTAATTCTTCAATTGAACTTTCAATCACACTCTCAAATCGACTATTAGTGACAGAATAACCTGGTTTATAATTTTTCCTTAGTAAAACTTTGGTACCCAAATCTTTGAAACCTAGTTTTCTTTCTAGTCTCAGGAGTATACACTCTGTATCCTATGAAATTGGAAAAGAGAAAAAATGAGTCTCTAATTATATGACTAAATAAGTTTTATAGTTTGGAAGCATAACACAATGTCCTTTGTAGGGGAAATATACACTACCACTATATGCATTTCTACGTTCCAATTGTAAGACAAATGCTATTCTAAGAACTGTGTGAATCAGCTCCTTCAACATTATTGTAACTATGCTGGAAATGAAGATACCAACAACCATAGAGGTTAAATGGCACAAAGGACACACAGCTAATTAATCAGATTCCCAAATCTATGTATTATCATCATAGTAATAACTGTAATAACACTGAGATCAAGAATGTATAGGGTACTGTAGCCCAAGTACTATTCCATAACTTATTATTATACTTACTGCTATGACTTTTTATCCTAACAAAAATTTACCAATGTAGAAAATTTTATTATCTTGTCTTTTAGAGGAAAGACTAAAGCACAGAAAGATTCACTAAACTGTCTAAGATGCCACAGCAAGTAAATGACACCTGGGACACATACCTATTCCCTATATGTTTACTATACAAACCTATAAAAAACTTACTTCCATGTGTGGATTGATGATAGTGATACTTTTTAGTAAGACAATTTTATATCATACTAATGACTCTTGTTGCAGTTAGAATTGCAAAGGAAAGGATGTTTCCAGAATTCTAGTAATACCAGCACAAATAAATTGTCCACTAGCAATTCAGTACCACTGTCATTCATGCGATCACAAGCCATACTGAACTCCAGAGCTTGGACATATCTGAAACTGGGTTTAGTAACACTAGCACTTATCAAGCAATACAAAACAACTTGTTATTATGAATATCAAATGAATACTCTTTTGAAACAGGTTCTTGCTATATAACCCTGGCTAGCCTGGAACTTGCTATGTAGAACAGGCTGGCCAGAAATTTACGGAGATTTGCCTGGCTCCACCTTGAAGTGCTGAAATTAAGAGCATACATCATTATGTGTGGAAAAGTGAGTAACCTTTTGTTTCTCCTTACAAACAAACTTTATGTACATGTCATTATCCTATCCCAAGGAGGTCAGAACATGCCTACCTGCAGAAGCTTCCATCGGGTGTTCAGATCTTCCAGAGTGCTGAGGCTATAAGGTGAGAGCTGAATGCCCAAAGTGGTAAGCTGGCGAGCAAGGTCATTGACATGATTGACATTCTCTTTAAGAGGTGCGATTTCTCCCCGAAGTACCTATGAATTAGAAGATAAAAAATTAAATCAAAGAATTCTAGACATCTTGGAACTGTAAGACATATTACTCTGTTTGGGGTATAATGTCAGTTATGTTTACTCTATGATCTGCGAGTGTTCATTTGTTAAAAAGCTAAAAAATAATATCACTAATGCATAAAAACTGTAAGCTCTCTGACAATGATTTTAGGGAATCGGCCTGTTTGAAATTTAAGTCTTGAAATTAGTGCCTGTGGTGCTTTGGATGAGAATGGCCGCTAGAGACTCATCTATTTGAATGGTTGGCCCTCAGTTGGAACTGTTTGAGGCAGATTAGGAGGTCTTGTTGGAGAAGGTATGCCCATGGGGTTGGGCTTTGAGGTTCCCAAAGACCATCCCATTCCCAGATAGCTCTCTCTGACTCTTGTTTGTGGATGGGATGCAAGCTCTCAGCTACTGCTCCAGCACTAGACCTTCCTGCTGCCACGTGACCAGCCATGATAGTCATAGGCTCACCCTCAGAAACTTTAAGCACCCGAGAAAATACTTCTTCTGGAAGTTGCCCTTGGTCATGGCATTTTGTTGCAGCAATAAATTGTAGCCAAGACAGTGCCCTTCCTCAAAGAGACCTCAGAGATGAAGCTAGCCCCTTTGATTGGGTGAGGAAGTAGTGGGAGACAGTAGTTATAAGGAATAGACACCAGGCATATTTACTAGTCACTTAAACTTGGACCTCTTCACCCCCAAATGTGACAGAACTAGATTTCTGTTGTGTGTAATCACTCATTTATGGCATTTTCTTCTTTAATAGAAGCCCAAATAGACTATCACACTATGTTGTATTAGTGTTACAGCATCGTGGACCAGTTCCTCGGTACATGATGTCGTGATAAGCATCACCCACACATACATTAATCTTTTTCCTACACAATGACCCCATGAGACCAGTGCTTGGAACATTCTCATTTTGCCTTTGAGAAACTAAACTTGCAGGTTTTAAATTGTGCCGATGTTCTATGGATAAAAATGTTAAAACCTGGGATACATATTTGGATTTGTTTACTTCAGAGTACATATTCTTAATTACCACATTATATAACTCGACACAAATCTAGAATGACAACGTGATGTGACAAATAGAATGCTG
The DNA here is from genome assembly GCA_028555095.1 of Dicrostonyx torquatus. NCBI lineage: Eukaryota > Metazoa > Chordata > Mammalia > Rodentia > Cricetidae > Dicrostonyx > Dicrostonyx torquatus. The sequence goes on from JAQHUG010000158.1 coordinate 1,491,069, forward strand.
CTAGATTCTAAATCCTATGTTTCAAGCAGCAAGGGATTCTTTTATTTTCACAATGAGAAGATAAACAAAATCATGCGAGTACATTCATCCTTTGTACCTACTACATAATAAATACTTTTATTTAGGGAGGAGGGTATTTTGTCAGCCTAGGATGACTTTCTGCTCTCATGGTATTTTAGTCCTTGTCACAGAGACTTTGGAAGGCTCCCATGGGGATTTTGGCTGTTTCTGAAGTTTGAAAGCAGGCGTCTCTGATGTGATACATCATGGGGATCTATTGAACAGAACGCTATGCAGATATGCAGAGTAGAATATCATGCATCATAGCTACCCTATCGAGTTGGCATTTATGGATCTTTAACATGATGCATGACAACCAAATGTTTCAACGAATGACATCTAAGGGACAAACTCCCTCACTTAGGAGAACAGTTTATGTAATGTAATGTCTGTTCACAAGGACAGCACCACTGAGTTGACTCTCTATTGGACTTGCTTCACCTGGGAGGTATTATTTCCCTGTCTGGTGTTCACTTTTTTGTATAAAAACATTGTTTGTAATACCCACATCTATAGCCCTTATATTTCTTTTGATTTCAAATGGAAGCTGGTCTGTACATTCAAAACAAGAATGGCATTATCTTCAAATCAACCTGAATACCTGACAACTAACATATACCATTCACAGAGATTTTAAGACTCTTAAATTGTTCTCAGATGAAATATAGCAAGATAATCACTAATATTTTTAGCAGAGAAAAATGTAGATTTATTCAGAAAAATAAAAAAGAACTCCCAAGAGGAAGAAGGTCACCAACAGAGGGATAATTTGAACTTAGCATTTTAGGATTAGGACAGGGTCTTCCTATAGCCCAAGCTGGCCTCAAACGCAAAGCAACCCTCTTGCCTTATCCTACAAAGCAGGACGTACAGTTTTAATATTTTTCAGACAGAGTCTCAGTATATAAACCTGGCTAGCCTGGAAATCAATCTGCAGACTGGACTGATTTTAAACACACAGAGATTCACCTGCTTCTGTCTTCAAAGCATTAAGATTAAAGTGTGTGCCATCATACCATCCCCTTCAGCTTTTAAAAGTGTCCATTAAAATATACTAAAAACACGATTTCCTGTGGAGAGATGAAAGTCTTTGTCTATTAGCGTTGCTTTTAACACCAGAAGAACAGTATAACTGTATTAAAATGTTTACTTTAACAGGGGAATGTTTGTTACTTACTATATAAAAATATAAAAACTTCTGCAATATACACATTTTTACACATTGTATTGGTGGAATGACATTGGAATCACACTGAAATTACAGCAGTTCCTAGTAAAACTTATTCCATTTCCTTATGAAGAAATACATCTTTTAAAAGATTCTGCACTAAGTTCCCAGATAGAAAGGTTATTAATTCCTTTATATGGATATTTGTGTTTCTCAAAGAGAATGATTCATACTTATTTTATTTTCTGTAATGAAAAGGTTAGAAAACAGACTTCTGAAATGTCAATGGAAAAACCTGGATAAGGATGAAGATGGTTACGAAGTGCAACCAGGTCCTTTTAGATTATCACAGAAATTTCTAATAATCACAGATAAACATGTGAGGTTGAATGGGAAACAGAAACCACTGTTGAAATGGCAAGGTGCCAGCATGTCTCTTTGTATGAAGTAGTGAGGCATTCAGTTTCTAAGTTATGCCATGCTTAGGTTTCAGTTTTGATATGTAGTAGGCATGTTCCAACGTGTTGATCCTAATAATTTAATTTATACTTTCTCTCTTCAAACCCCAGGAATAATAAGTACTGAATCATTTGAAGGTTAAAAAGAAGGAAAAATTAAGCTCCAGTACTCTTTCCCTTTACAGTTTCCTTTTACAATATTCCTCTTTCCTTCCGTAAACTCTACAACGTCTTAGGATGCTGTGGTAACATTTTGCTTCCTCCTCTGTACCAATGATAACTGACGATCCCTAAATTAATCTACAAATAAGTAAAAATGCTTGCACTACCTATTGTGTGGCTATCTTTTCTCCTCTCATTAGTGCAGATGTTAGTTGCTTGTACATTTCAGCTGTCTTTTGTATGCATGTCTACCAACCTGCTTGCATCAATATTACAATCATAAATTAATTAGCAATTTCCAAAATCAAAGAAGCATTCATTTTAAGAGGGAAAAAGGCTACTGTTGCTTGAGAAGGGGGCTAAGCACTTTGCAAAGCTTGCTTCACAAAAAAAAAATAGAAGTAAACATTGTCAATTAGGTAAGTGTAGATGAGGCTCCAGTCAAAAATTAGGGAAGCAACTCTAAGAATTTACGAGTCTGAAATCAGAATGCTCCCTATGTTTTCTGATGCATTCTTTCTACACTAAAGAAACCAGAACTGGAAACCAGACTCTTTGTGTGGACATTTAGTGATTGGGCCTTATGGAGGACTCCAATCAGTGAATGTCCACTCAAAGAGTCTTCACACACAAGCAAAAACACTTGTGACTTTTTAAATTTAAAAAGTTTAAGTGAAGTTTTTATTCTGATCTGTATTTAACTCTATTTTTGTATTAACTGATGAACTATAGTTCTTAATTGAATCAGAAGAGGGAACAGCTCTTATAGAATATTTACTACTAGTAACTTTCTATAACTGTTATTATTATTAGGCTTGGCAGTAAGTCTATTTACCAGCTTAAACATCTCACCAATCTCACAGAAGCTTTTAAAATGTCTTTTTATCCACTATTTATTATTATTATTATCATTATCATCATCATCATTATTATTGAGGCAGGATATTCCTGTGTACTTCAGGCTAGCCTAGATATTGTTATGTAGCCCATGTTGGTGTGAAACACATTATTCCTCTTCCTTAGGCTCTTGAATGCTGAAAATTTTGACAGGAAGTGCTCCATTGGCCAAGGGGCAGTCAAGGAGATGCCTTTGGCTTCTGCCTCCTAGGATTCCCTGTCATGATGGAATGTACCACTGAACTGTGAACCAAAAAGAAATCTTTCCTCCTTTTTTCAGGGTATTTTGTCATGGCAACAGGAAAAGGAACGAATTCCACTATCTAAAGTGTGAATGCAGGCATGCTACATCATTTAAAGAGATCTAACATTGAGTTTGAATATACTTTACCTATTAGGGATTTTATCATTATACACATACATTTGTGTTTAAATTATTAAATACTACCCATAAAATGTCAAAAAGTACAGTTAACTCTGAGCAGTATGATGTATTATGTGCCTTCCACTAGGTTTTATTCTAGATTGGAACTAGTAAGTAAGAAAATATTGAAGGGAGCCATTAGACTCTGGGTTTCTTTGAATCACTTTAACATCTGGAATATGCTTTCCATGAAAGAGCAAACCAAGACGAATTTTATTATGACTAGTTTAATGCAAGTAGAATTTTCACTTCATTAACTGTTTAATTATAAATACAAAATTGCTGATTTAGAATGATATACAAGTTTGATATGTCAAGTTATTCTTTTTGAAAAGTTAAATTACCTGTCATATCTTTGTTTATCTTTAAGTAGTTAAAGATTTTTTTCAAGTATGCTTGAAATTATAGTCATCAACCTTTCATGAAAAAAGAAAGGAATCATCTCTTATCAAGGAAATGTCGTTTGTGAGGAAATAATTTTGACTTGTCAGTTAAGAGATTCTGTCTGCTCTAAGACATAGGTCACTTTGAATGATAAAAGTAATTTGAGGGAGGGAGGGAAGGAAGGAGGGAGTGTGTCTGTGTGTGTGTGCTTGCACAACCAAATGTGTTTGTAGAGGCCAGAGGAAGATGTTGAAAGAGTCTTTTATTATTGTCTGTCTATTCCTTGAAATGGGTCCCTCATTGAGTCTGAAGGTCAGTATTTTGGCTAGGATGGTTGGCACTGGTACTTGCCTGACTCTGCTCCCCAGAACTCTGGTTACAGGAATATGATGGCTTGTCTGGCCTCTGTGTGGGAGCTGGGAATCTGAGCTCAGGTCCTCTTGTTTTCATACCAGTGTTCCTCCCCACAGAGCCCTTTCCTCAGCCTCAAGAATTATATTTCAAGAGCTTTTGTTTATTTTGTGAAATTGGGGAGTAACAGAGTAGGCATAGCATGTAATGCATTGTGTGTAATAAATATTTGCTGAATTTGAAGATGAATGTAGATTAAGCGGGTGTCATATAAACAAGTTTTGATAGAGATTGTGAGAGGGAGTTGACCTATTAAATGAAATGAGTTTTCTAGATAGCACAGAGAGTCTTTTTGAGGCTGAGGATCAAAATGTTTTAGCAGAATCAATCTGTTCTAATTCCTTATTCCAATAATGTTCCATTTGAGAAAGAAGAAAACAGTTGATATGTGTTTAAGGTTTTGTCAGATGATTGTGGCTCAAATACATAGGGATAAGGGTGTTTCAATTTTAGACAGAATGTGATTGAAATACAGACTGTGGAATCTAAACTGGATTAGGAGGAAAGTAAGGCAAGATGAGGCTTGTAGATACAAAGAAAATAGAAGTGTCAATTGTGGATGCCCAAGATAATGTAAGAGAGGCCAAAGCAGGAGTAGCTCTACAAATAAGCCAGAAGGGAAAAGAAAGAATGAGCTGCTCAATAAGCTCTCTATTTATATATGTATAGATGATATATATGTAACATATATGCTTAGCTTATATATGTTAACAGCTTATATATATATTTGTTATGGGATATTTGTACACTGTGTGAAGATATATTGCTGTGATTTGTTTGAGAAAAGGCTGAATGGCAAAACTAGACAGGAGGTATAGGCTGGATTTCCAGGTAGAGAAAGGAAGAGGAGGAGGAATCCAGGCATATGGAAAGATGCAAGAAGACACAGAGAAGCAGGATGGGCAGTACATGACAGAATATAGATTAATAGAAATGGGTTAGTTTAAGTTATAAAACTATAAGCTATATTAGTTTTAAATCTAAGGCCAAGGTTTTATAATTATTATCTCTGTGCATGACAAATGTCTCTGTACTTAAGGAATGAAAGAGTAACTACATTTTTTCTCTACAAGCAAACCATACTGAATAATTGTTTGTGAACCAAGATCCTGAAAAAAATATAGTCTAAACATTTGAGATGTTAGATAAAGTTCTGGGATTCTCGGGGACCCCAGGCATTCATAGGGAGGTCCCAGCTAGGTACTTGGGCAGCAGAGGAGTGTGTGCCTGAACTGAACTTGTCCCATAGTTACTTTGTTGAATATCCTAAGCGTCACCATAGAAATTTTGCATGATGAATGGAG
>JAQHUG010000158.1:1496637-1508657 GCA_028555095.1 Dicrostonyx torquatus
ATTCTATATGAATGCACATCTTCTTAGACTGAGATGGAGGGGGGGAGGGCCTTGGGCTCCCCATAGGACAGGGAAAAAAAAAAAAAAAAAAAAAAGTTCTGGGATTCTCCAAGTTACATTAGTCATGGGGAGTTAAAGAAGAGAAGAAAGAAATCACATCTGTAAACACAGATCTTAACTGAATTGACCTGATGCTCTCATTCAAGACTCAGGGAAGTTCTCACTACATTCAGCTGCCCAGAAACTGAGGGCAGGTAAAGCTGAGCTGTTTCTGTGGCTTCCTTATTTCTGGCTGATTATATCATACTACTAAGGCCACGAAAAGACAAATATTGAACCCTAATTTTCCAAACCTATGAAGATTTCAAAAGTGTGTGGAGCGAGACCCTCAATCTTGGTTAGTCCAACTACAATGAAACGGATGATGAGGTGAAAGCAAGTCTTTTATGAAATGCATCGGGCCTGAAGGCCAGTCACCAGCTTGGCTTTTTATTTTGGGTTGTTTCTCACCTAGGGTAGTGCTGAAGCTGTGTACACAGCTTTTGATATCCACTCTTGGAGGTCAGGCTTCAGGGAAGCAATGAGTAAGTGCTTTTCTGAGAAGGATAGGGAGAGAATCAGGAAGAAAGACAGAAAAGCTAAAGCAGATATGGTCCCATTTGGAGAGCTTATCCCCAGAAGCTTTGTTATACAAATTAGACCAGGGTGGGTCAAATGTCTAAACAAAGGAGCTATTTTCTTTCACCTCTTGTGGTCTTAGGGGAGAGAAGATGGGTAGGAATTCTTCCTTTTGATTGAGGGAGGTTCTTTGGAAAAGGATTATACCCTATGCCTTTAGCATTTAACATTCAGAAATACAGGGGATGGTGTATGCTAGCTCAGTGAAGGAATATGGTTGGACCACTGGCAGCAGTCAATATACCAACTAATTTCATCTAACCATGTGTTCTCCAATACCTCAGGCACCTTTTCCTTTGTAGTTCCCCATCCCAAGATCTTTTTCATGTGAATTCTCATTTCTAACACTATGAAGCTGGCTAAGAGCTCAGACAAAATGGATGTGTTATTTTTTACATAATGTTGAATACTTCGTTTCTTTTAAATTTTGAAGGACAAAAAAAAAATTTGAAGGACAGAATGCAACGAGAGATGAGCTAGTGTACAGGCTACATGAGCTCAACCCTGCCTTTAGTATCACATTTTTCTCTGGTAGTGACATTCTTGACAATAAATTATGCCAAAGAAGCATGTATTAAAAAATAGGATTACAATTGTATTCCATCACAGTATCAGTTTTTATTTTAGTAGCCTGAAGGCAAAAATATTATGTGGTTTCATTGTCTCCTTTGCATTCAGTTCTCAGGACCATTGCAAACTTTTATATTTGGGCATGATAGCTTTTGACAGGCAAACTGAATAAGTACATAAATAATAAAACAGAATAAAAATTAATGATCTAGATGTAGCATAATCAGGACAACATAGGGAAGGTTAAATTAAACAAATAGAGAAATAAATGTAAATTTGTTGACAAGAAGAAAATTTCATGGTCTTATTTCCCAAGCAATTATCAGTAATTATATTTTAACTGGTCTCAGACTCAGCATGATTCCAAATCTGTGATATTAGTATAGTAGAAATTGACTGCTGTACTTTTAAAGTTTGCAATATAGAACCAGTTTTTACAAATGACAAAGAATCTTTCTCCTCTTTTAATGTTATTGAAAATAATCCACACCCACACATAAAATTTTTTTTGAACATTTTACTTTTTGAGACAGAGCCTCGCTATAGAGCACAGATGTGAAGTTGTGATTCTCCTCTATCAGCCTGTGCATTCTTCATTTGCCATGTCTTAGAGGATTCCATGGAGACTTAAACATATTGGTTTTTTTGTTTTGTTTTATTTTTTTAAGACAGGGTTTCTCTGTAGCTTTGGAGGCTCTCCTGGAACTAGCTCTTGTAGATCAGGCTGACCTCAAACTCACAGAGATATGCCTGCCCCTGCCTCCCTAGTGCTGGGATTAAAGGCGAGGCCACCACTGTCAGGCAAACCCAGTGTTTTTAAAACAAAGACCAAAGCATATATTTACTCTTCAATAGCAATCATCTTCTTAAAATATATTTAAAAAGATTTACTGCTGGGCCAGGTGGTGCATACCTTTAGTTTCCTGAACTTGGGAAGCAGAGGCGGTCAGATCTCTCTGAGTTCAAGGCTAGCAAGGTCTATGCAGTGAGTTCCAGGTTTCACAGGGAAACCCAGGCAAAAAAGGTTTATTTTTGTGTATGTGTGTTGGTCTTTTTGTATATGTTGATGCTCATGAAGGCAGAAGGGAGTGCTGAATCATCTCCTCTGGATGGTTGTGACCTGGACAACTTGGGTGCTCAGACGTGAACTCAGGTCCTCTGAAAGTACATTAAGTGTCTTAACCACTGAGGCGTCTCTCCAGCTTTAGCACATAATTTGAGAATGAGAAATAGGACAACACTTACCATAGAGGAATGACTTTAACTAATTTGAGTTTTGTCATTATTTCGTGTGTACGCATGTATAATGTGTGAGGATGAAGCCACCTTTGTTTGCATAGCCAAAAGCCAAAGCTCAGCATCTGCAACTTCCTTCCATATTTTGAGACAGGTTTGCTCAGAGAACCTGAAGCTGGTTGTTTCCAATAGGCTGCTTGTACCGTGAGCTCCCAGGGTTCTCTTCTCTTTGCCTCCTTACTGCTTGGGTTATAGATGTGTGCTGTCACACCAGGCTTTTTTTTTTTTACATGAGTGCTGAGGATTCGAACCCAGGTTCACATGCTTGCAGAACAAGGATTTGCCCACTGAGCCATAATGCCAGTCCCAGGTTTACCAGGTTCTAACAACAGCAACAACAACAAAAAAACCCAAAGCAGTTGAAAAATCTTAGTTACTTCACTTTCCTTGGATATTTAATTCCATACTCCAAAGTCTGGCTGCTAATTATTTCTCCTTTATAAAAAAGCAAGCAAACAAACAAACTAAACAAACAAACAAAGCCATTTGAAGCATTCTACAGCTTTCTTACGACACAATTAAAACTAATAAAAGGTAGTTCATGACTTTTTTACAGAAGCTAATTGCAAAATATGCACAATTAAAATAAAAGGGTTTGTAATGAGTATAAACAAATCATTTAAGCAGGCCATGTTTTAGCTTGCTAAGGAAACAGGGAGAAAAAGCCAGTATTTTATTTCTGAGAAATTTTAATTATATGTGATAACACATAAAGCAAATGGAAGTTAATGAACTTTATTAACGTATTTAAAGTAAGTAATAATCTATAAACCATTAAAAAGATTAACCACCAAGAAGCTATTGCTAGTTGATGACTGTTGAGGGAAGGATAGTCACTTCATTAGGGGTATGGTCACCAGTATGTGGCTCATGCCGCAAAAGATAGTCCTGCTTCTGTGTGCATACGGACAACCAAATTCAGTTCAGTGGGTTAAAAACAAAGACACTAAGTTGGGAAGATGTGTTGGGGTGGGGACCTCGGAGGAGTTTGGAGGAAGAGTGGGGGTTGATATAATCAATATACATTGAATAAATGCATGAAATATACATTGATGCAAGGAATTTATCTTTTGATTTGAAAAAGATTTATTTTTTATTTTCTAATTTTTAATTATTTTTTTAGTGTGTGTGTGTGTGTGTGTGTGTGTGTGTGTGTGTAGGTGCCAGAAAGATGACAGATGTCCTGGACCTGGTGATATGAGTTGAACTTGGGTTCTCTGAAGAGCAGCAAGTGCTCTTACCTGCCAAAGCATCTCTTCTGCTTCACATGTATGAAATTTCCAACGAATAAATTAAAAATATCAACCCCATGGATAGTCATCGGCACACTCAGAAGTTATTGTAGGCAGATGTTAGCTTTGTGTTTACAAGTCTTTTCTTTATTTTGAGGGCTAGTGCATTCTAGACCAGGGCTCTACCACTTCAGCAAGCTTTTCAAACTTGCAAATATTTCATGATCTACATAATAGTTCTTTCTATTATTGTGATTGAGTAGAAATACATATGGTCTTGTTCCTTTCCTTCTCCATATAGCTCAAAATATCAGTTTATCACATTCATTCTCAAATAATTCAAAAAGCATCACCACAATGATAGTTTGTTAACACAGTCTACGGAGTAGTACCTATCATCATTTTTTATTCAGTAGTCTGAGATGAGCCTGAAAATCTGACATTTCTGTTATAACCAGAACGCCAAAGATGCTAAGCTCTGAAATCTCACTGATCTTATTCTTGACGTAATTCCTATAGGTATGTGGTTCTCCCTGCTTGGAGTTGAACATTTCTGTTGTCTAGCTGTTTCCCATTCATTTACATTAGATCCTCTACCCAAATACTACAACTGCAAGTTCATTTCTGGTTGTTCAACCTGGAGTAAGTGTCCTGTTCTCACTTTCTCCACTCCACTCTCCAGTTTCCAAGTAAGAATTTTCTTGCCCGTTTATTCACTAGTGGTTGTTTTCCAAGATCTGAACGTTTATTAAGGGAAGTCAACTCTACACGTCCTTTCCAACAGGGTATTTCTGTAACTGGCATATGAAAACCCTCAATACTTGTGTAGTAAATAATAAGTAGGGGCTAGGGATATAGTATAGTAGTAGAGAATTTGCAAGGTTCTAGTTTCTAACTCTCTACCCTAAAAGAAAAAGAAATAAATCTTTAGAAAATTGGGCACGTTAGCTTAATTACTATGTAGACCAATAGGTATTGTCAAACTGCTCACAAAGAGTTTGCTGCGTAAATCATATAAGAAACATGACCATTGGCTTTGAGATCCCTATCTGCTTTTTTCTCTCCTTCTATGTCTACCAGTTGACTTTATGTTGGAAACATGTTTTGCAAACATTTTCCAAAGAATTGCTACCTTTTTAAAATCAAAGATATAAAGCTTCACTTTGGTATCGACTAGGAATTACTTCACAAAATGAAACAAAGGGAAAAATGAGTGAGTGACAGATTTGAAGTACATGCATTATGGTGTTGCTGATACAACCTGGTACATCCTCTAAAGTATTTTGAGACAGTTTTAGCCCATCCTGGCCTGGAACTTATTATGTAGCCCACATTGACCTTGAATTTGTGGTAATCCTCCTGTCTCAACTTCCCCAAGCTGGGATTGCAGGCCTGCGTGATTACACCTGACTTGGATGGTACTTTAACATGGCTACACACACACACACACACACACACACACACACACACATACACATATACACACATACACACAAAACTAAAAATAGTAGAATAATATGAGCCAGGATCACTATGTTGAGTTGTGTGATGGTTTGAATAAAATGTCCCCATAGACTCATAGAGAATGTCACTATTAGGAGATATGTCCTAGATGCAGTAGGTGTGGCCTTGTTGGTGGAAGTACATCAGTGGGGATAGACTTTTAGACCAGAAATGCAAGCCAGGGCTTACTGTCTTTTCCTGCTGCTTGTGGATCCGGATATAGAACTCACAGCTACCTCTCTAGTATCATGTTTACCTGCATGTTGCCATGTGTCCTGCCTTGTAGGTAATTGACTAAACCCCTCAACCTATAAGCCAACTCCAATTAAATGTTTTCCTATATAAGAGTTTCTCTGGTCATGATATCTTTCCACAGCAATAGAAACTGTAACTAAGACAAGTTGTTTAATAAAAAATCCAATTGAAATAAAATCTGGGCATTTTTACTGAATTGGTGAACCTTGACAGGGACTAGGAATCTCTGAGAAAAGTATGACTTTCTCTACTTTGGCCAAAAAAGGTCCTTTGGAGAACTGGGACTTTAAATGCTGGTTGAAACTCTAGTTCTTCTCTGCTGCTGGTGGGTTCCTCACATCCCAGTTCTTTCACCTCCATCCCTTTGTTCTTGATCATTTTAGGTTTTTCCATTAAGACAATGATTAAGTACCATTATTATCTGGGAGATCACTAAATATTAGATTGTAGCAAATGACACTTACAAATCTTTTCCAAGCAATGGTTATGTGTTAGAGGGAAAAATAACAGAGGAAACTTCAATATTGTTTTAAAGAAGAGTGAGTCGGTCTCATGTATTCTTGCTTCTTTCACTCTACCTATGATTAGTTGAGTATAGTGTCTGTCAGTACCCAAAACAGAAAGTCACACACATAAGACCCAGTTTGGATAAGGTCAGGGATACTATATGAAGCAGAGGATAATAAGTGCATTCTTTGTAGAGCCACAGGCTATAATCATATCTCAGGAAGCTGACTCCTCACATTATTCCAGGATTACCTGCCTTTCCTGACTCTTTTACTATGCAAAGCAAGGTCTTCTTGAACTAGACATTGCAATGGAACTGATGCAGAAGGACAAAGGATGTATAGAAGAAGGATCGATATACATTCGGAGCTTAAACAGTAGGTAGGAAGTCATAATGCATATTTGAGAAAGAATAAATAATTTTGTAACAAATTATGAATTCAAGAGCTGTGGGAAAAGATTAATTTGGGGCATTTTCTTAGAGTATGATTGTAATCAGTCTTCATTAAATTTGCCTTTGCAAAGTAGACAATGAAACTTTTTGCAAAAGGAAATGAATGACATATCGTCTGTAACTCCTGTAGTCCGGTGTAATCACTAATTTGGTTGAAAAATCCATGTTGTATCTACTGTGTACTATACACGTATGCACTATGCATATACTATCTATTCAATGCACTTTCAACAGTCTCATAATCATTATCAGAGAAAGCAGAAAATTTAGTGCTATATTATAAAATATTGTATGGGGTCGAGAGATTGTCCAGCAGTTAAGATCACTTGCTGCTCTTGCAGGACACCTGGGTTTGGTTCCTTACACCCACTCAGTGGCCATTAATTATCTGCAACTGCAGTTACAGAGCATCTGATGTCCATTTATGGCATTCATGGGTGCCAGGCATGCACATTCTGCAGACATACATGCGGGCAAACACTCATAAACATAAAATCAAGTTCATAAAATATATAATTCTTGCTAGGAGAAATTGTGTTATAGGGTTAAAAAACTGCGAATAAGGATGCTCAGGTATGTTAGGAGAGAACCACTAAGTGAATAAGGTGACTATATTTATTCCAAGAGAGGAAATGTAGTGGCATTTCAAATGTATTTTAATAAATAAAGAAAACCTGAAGATCTGCAAAGCAAAACAGCCAGCCACTGGCTCTTACCTCGACCTCAGTCTGAAGTGGTGTCTGAGAGCTGTCTCGCCCCATCTTATATTCCTCTCTAGGGCTAGGATCAAAGGCATTCACCACTGGGATCAAAGGCATAAAGCACTGGGATTAAAGGCATGCACCACCCGATTTCTATGGCAACTAGGGTGGCAACTGGGAATAAAAGTGCGTGTCACTATGACTATTGAGATTAAAGGTGTGTGTTACCATAATCTGGTTTGTAAGCTAATTAGTGGGACTGTTTTGCTCTCAGCTCTTCAGGAAGTCTTTATTTATTAAAATACATTTGAAATGCCACTCCAAGGAAATATCAGAAAAGTCATGACCCTCTGAAGAGAGCATGTTCATCTACAAAATATTACTCTAGTTCATGGACATTTTAAAGAGGAGGAAGAAGTCACAATGCATTATTCCTATAGATAAGCAAAACGTAACATTGGGCAGGCGCAGGATGGTAGCAATAGGGAGCAAATTATCCACAAACACAGCTTTAAGGGTTTTAGGAAGTTTAAAGAGAATAGTCCCTTGTGATTTTGTGTATATTTGTTTATATAGTCACTTATTCTAAACATAGGATGGAATATCTGTTGTATGCCAGGAATATTCCAGTTGCTGGGGATAGTGCTGCACTATCACAAGTCCTTGTGATTTATAAGCTTAATTGTGATGTCTATTTCCTCATATAAACAATAGCTACTGTTATGTAAGTTTACAAAGAAACAAATAGCAGGGTAATGTGTGTATAGCCATAAGATGTAACATTATTCGGTCAAAAATTACAAAAAAGTGAAGTAATGCATGTGTGTGTGTGTGTGTAATCAGTGTAAAGAGATGCTTCATCTCATTAAAACAAATTAAGGAGAAGCTACCTCTGAATATATGAGTAATGATTAACAAAGGAATTGAATGTGTGAGTTACTTGCACAATATATTACACCTACTTTGCTTTATAATGGGAATCTTCATTTAATTTTGGCTTGATGTGGAAGGCACTCACTATTGAAACAAATCAGATATTTTTGTGAATTTGATTTTCCATTCAATATATTATCAACTTAGAAATGCTAAAGCAGAAATGAACTGAAGATGAATGTCAGTTTTCTAAGAAGTGAGATTAAATAATATATGGAAAATGGATGAAAAGGATTACAAAATGTTCTTCAATATTAGCTTTTACTTGAAGATTATTGTAGCTTCTATATTTAATTAGTGTTTTGAGACATACCAAAATGGCTTTATCTCTTACAAATGAAACAATAAAGCAAGATAGGCAACTGCTTAAAGTCAAATGAAATGAGCATACCATGAATTTTCTATACAACTGCATGTTTAAAAGTTAAAGCAGTAAACTTGTTTAATAATGGTTCATTTCTATTTCATTATATTCTGAGGCTGCAAAGAAAGTTTTAAGGGTTCACTTCTGAGCAATGTTAGCACTACAGATTTATGACCAGCTGTTATTTCTGCCTTGGTTCACATACTTGTATGTTGAATTGAGAATTCACCCAGTTTTTCTTCATTTTCAACATGTAATTGAAGACGTCAACTTATAAGAAAATATTTCGATTTTTATGATTCCATCTTAAGACAATGTGAAAATTCACATCGTGCTGTAGTTTGTTATGACAATTGCTACATGATAATGCCCAGTTGGATGTATGCAAATTAGAAATAAATTATTCATTACATAAATATGTCTACGTGTTAAGTGCCTTTTGAATGTATTCATATATAACCTTTATGACAAAATATCAAGTACATTCCAAAGGTCTGTAAACTAACAAGAACAAGGGATTTATGCTGATTTGTTTAGCCCACATGTAAAAGCATTTTTAACTGAAATGGAATTATAAAACAGCCATCCTTCTTTTCCTCCATTCAGCTCCTCCCAGATACCCTCTTCTAAATGCTTGTCATATTCCCCCTAGTATCAAGTTGACAGCTCCCTTTACTTTGATTTTTATTGTTGTGTGTGTGTTTGTACGTATGTGTGTATATATATGTATATACATATATATATATATCCTTCTGAGTCAGTTTTGCTGTTTATATGTATATGGTTTCTGTGCTGAACACTCTGCTGCATTGAATAACCAATAAGGGGAATCAGTCCTGAAAGAAGCTAATTCTCCTACTCCCAGCAGTTGCCTGTAGATCTTTGTCTAGAGAACAGGATCCCATAAAATTTAGCCCACATTTTTTTAAATTTTATAGTATTTTTGGTGAGTAGGAAAAGTGGATAACTTTTATAATATTAGTGTTGTGAGCTCGTAGGTTTAAAGTAGTTTTTTTTCTTTTGCTAGAAATATCTGACTATCAACAGCCACCTGGTAAATTATTGGTGAAGCAGGCAAAATGCCATTCCAAATAGCCTACTTCGCTACAGAAAGATAAAAGACATAAATGCCAAGGAAACTGAATGGAAAGTATGCAATAATCCTTAATGTGTTTGAGTTTTACAGCAATGCATAATTCCAAATTAGGTTACAGTGCTTTAAGATAGAAAAATGAAAGGAAACAGAGGTAGTTGGCATTGGTTCTAAAAACCATGAAAGCCTACTGCTAGTGACCTTTATTTATTTTTGTTTCCATTCAATTCCTTTGTTATATATTGCCCACAAACTCAATCCCTTCTGTTCCCTAATTTGCTAATGTCACATTAGGATCATAAAGATAAAAATTTGAATTTTTGATAGGGAAAATTATAAATGACTTCACTGAGTGCATAATAATGCAGAATTATAGAGGACAAAATTATGAGCACAATCAAGTCTTAAACAGAACTGGAAGGCAATAAACTCTGACAAAAATATATTCCCCATGAAAATCAATTACTTAAAAGAAAATAGAAATCTAGTTGTTCAATGTCCCAGCATCATTCCGATTAAGAGAGTCTGACAGTTTAGAGCTGAACACATTGTGGAAACATAATAGATACTAAAGCCTTACAATAAATAAAATGTGGATCAATTTAAAAAACAATTGAAAAAAATCAATGTTTTTTAAATGTTTTGCTCTGGATAATTCAGCTAACTCAGTTACTGACATTTAAGATGTCAGCATAATAAAACGTTTGTTTTTACTATTTCTCACTTAATCTTAAAACAAATTTTAAGACTTTGAAAAACCATATTCATCCCATAAAGCACTCACCTACACTATAAACACCTATCATTGTAACAGGTACTAATATAATGATGTTACGCTGCTTTGGGGGAAAATTTTCCCTTTGTTAGTCACTGCACTTAAGATTCTTTCTTAACCCTCTCAGTGGCACTTCCATTTTATCCCCACACCCATCTTTGTTTTTAAATATAAATATATTCCCTTCCTTTTGAGTATAGCTTCAAAAAGCTAACACGGTAAGTTATCATGTATAAGAAATGTTGAAGAAGCTGTCATCTCTCCATATATAGCAAGCAGGACTGATTTAGAAACTGTTGAAGAGTGTCAAGACGCTCTCAAGGTCCTAGATTTCAGAAACCATAACACACCTGTTGTTAGTTAGTATGTCTGGCAGGAAATAATGTACAGAATATATTGTTGTCACTGACAATGTGTTAATTAATTACAAAAATAAAAATATGGGACTGTATATTTTAACTTCAATTTATTAGTATCAAAAGGATTAGTTACATCATAGATCATCTGAAGTAACCATAAAATTATTCGTACTGATGTCATTAAAATACCAATAGGAATGTTGACATAAATAACTGTGAGTATCTTCAGAAAGAGAGATGCACAGATGGTCATCATTCATTTCAAGGTTCCTGAGTGAAATGACTATTTCTACTCATAGAATATCAATTATTCCAACAGGGCATGTGTATGCACTGATTTTTAAATATAATGTTCTAGATAGATAAAGATAAATATGAGAAATATCAAATGACATTACTTATGGCCATGAACAATATTCACAGAAACTGTTCAATTAAATTGTTTTATTTAAGAAAATATTGCTGTGACAGAAGCCCTCAATCCCAGAATCTGGGAGGCAGAGGCGAACAGATCTTTATAAGTTTGAGGCCAGTCTGGTCTAGAAAGCAAGTTCCTGTAGAAGAAAGAGACTCGTTTTTTGGTTCCTGGCTCCCCGGCTAGTTTAGACCCAAAATAATCACACAGAAACTGTATTAATTAAATTATTGCTTGGCTCATTAGCCCTAGATTTTTATTTGCTAACACTTATATATTAATTTAACCCATTTCTATTAATTTGTGTTTTGCCACATGGCAGTGGCTTACTGGGTAATGTTTTCAGTGTCTGTCTCAGGTGGATGATCCATGGCTTCTCTCTGACTCCATCTTTCTTTCTCCCAGCATATAGCCTAGCTTTCCCCACCTAGTTCTGTTCTTCCCTGCCATAGGCTCAAAGCAGCTCTTTATTCATTAACCAATAAAAGTAATACATAAACAGAAGGACCTCCGACATCAAGTCCCAGAATAGCCAGGACTGTTAACAGAGAAACCCTGTCTCAAAAATTCAAACAAGAAAAACCCATTTCTGTACTTTATTTATTATAAAAAATATTGTTAGAAATATTTTAAAAGTCAATGAAACATTTCTATTTGTATTATTTATAACACAATAAAACTAAAAGAGGTACTTTAGCTAACAAAATCACTATGAGCAAGTGTAGTATAATTTTGTTATTAAAGAGATATTCCCCAACCTACCTCAAGATCCAGCAATACCACTCTTGGGAATATACCCAAGAGACGCTCAACCGTACTACAAAGGCATTTGTGCTTCTATGTTTATAGCAGCATTATTTGTAATAGCCAGAACCTGGAAACAAC
>JAQHUG010000158.1:1509675-1526838 GCA_028555095.1 Dicrostonyx torquatus
GGAACAAGGGGAGTAAATGTAAATTTTTCTTTTAACAATAAAAAAAGAGAGATTCCCAAAATCTGTGTCTGGATATCAGTGTCACCCCAAGCTGGAAAATGATTGGAAACTGTGATTTGAAATCTTCTGTATACCTCTGAAGCCAGAAATTGTTGAAAAGTAGATCACCTGATCTAAGTGACCAGTATTGTTCCAAGGGGTTCTAATGCATGCTACAATAGTGAGAATCACTCCTGTAGAGTATCAGGGGAATTCTTAATGTCTATATGTAGACAGTGGGACTCCCTGGATGTTTATAATTTCTATAACTATGAAATCAAATTAACATTTGAAGTCATTTTCTTTCAAATAATGATTACACTTTTAGGCATTGTTATTATTTCTTACATTCTACTACTAAATTCAGATAGGTAGTTGAAGATGGAGTACATTCCGTATTTCCATAAAATGGAAATTTTTAATACTTGCAATGAATTTTTGCATAATCAGAAGAATCATTGAGGGAGTCACGTTGAGAGACAGAGGCTGACCACATTACTAAGCCACTGACCACTCTACCTGACTTGGGCAACTGCATGCTGCTGTGATGGCTGACTGCTAATGTTTCATTGCTGCCTGCCTTCCCAAAAGCCAGAAAACAACCCTACATTCCTGATTTAAGGCACAATCTACTTTCTCAGGGTGGACCATTGCTAATGGGATGTTGAAACAGAGCCTATGTCCTCCTAATTTTGCACTCATTGTCATACACTATTAGCTGAAAACCACAAGTAGGAGTACCACAGTGACAACTGGTATAAACAAGCTTATGCATCACCTAGAGCTAGCTGTTACATTTCTAGCAGCTCATCACTGGTATAGTCGGTAACTGGCTGGGCCTTAAAGAAGCAATTCCGTAGTATGGTTTAGTTCCAGGGTGCTCTCTCAGCGATCAAGACACAGATTCAGGTACAGTCTGAGATCTCATATTTGAATGGAATTTTCTTCTCTTTGGTTGTGCAACCCCCCCACTCCCACATAAGCTTTAACAGAAAGCAGACCCTCTATACATCTTGTGTCCCTAGACCTTATTTCTCAGGGTATATGTACAGGGAACTTGTCTTAACAGAAGTTTAAGTCATTAAGTGAATGTTAATAAAAGCCCTAAGGAATATATGTTCAAAATTACAAAAAGTCATGGAAACTTCCTATGACAATTATAATATGAAAGTGTAAAAGATGAACTTGAAGCAGCAGTAACAGTCCACTCACTGCGAATGTGTAGTAATTGAATGAAGCTGATGGAAAGAAATGATATCTCCTAAAAGAAGGGACCCTTTATTTCATTCTTTCAAAGTATACCTTCAAATCCATAGGTGCATGTACCTAAGATTTGGTGAAAACAGCATCTTCACATTGAATAATGACAAAATACTTCCTATGTGATCACTTTGAAACTGTTGCAAACTTTAAAAATTAAGACTGGAACCATTAAAGACACTTCATGATCACAGAAAAAGGAAGTAAGTAGGTGGAAGGAGGAAGTACCAAGCTTTGCCTTTTCATATTGAGAGAACTAAAAGTAGAAACATTTTAGAAGTGATTTTGGAAAATGTCTTTAATATAGAACCTACTGTAAATGCTGTTTTAGTATGAAGAACATCTTAATATGAAAGAAAACAGTGTCTTTTCTTAGGCCCCATTAAAACAAGATGATTGTGTTAGTTTATATGTACATGTATTCTGTGCCCATAAAACAAGTTCACCGAAAACAAATAATCTAACTGTATGAGTAACTTAGTTAATAGAAAGTTGTATAGGCCTAATATTTGTATCAATGTTAAAATTTGAAAATTGTTGTTGTGAAACATGAAAAGAAAATAATAAAGAATAACTCCTTGGGTTGGGTTCTCTGTTTTAATAATTTCTTGTTTGATTTATGTTCACAAAGTAACATTATTGAAACATAAGACATGTTAACATTTTGGTAGATGTCAAAGAGTTTTAGAAATAGATAGTGGTTGGATGATTTCACTTTCCTTTTTTTTTTCCATTTGTTGAGATGGGGTTTCTCTGTAGCTTCAGAGCCTGTCCTGGGTCTAGATCCTGTAGACCAGGCTGGCCTCGAACTCACAGAGATCCACCTGCTTCTGCCTCCCGAGTGATGGGATTAAGGCATGCACCACCACTGAATTCCAGTTAAATAAATAAAATATTTTATAATTATTTCTAGTTAATATAGTACATTACATGCATACATATGGACAACTAATAAAAATTCTTGTTCCTTTAACTCGAAACTAAATAATATTAGATGCTACTAATACAATCTTCACTATAATTTTACTTTGGAAATAAATTAGTCATATTCTCTAATGAGATGAGACTTCTCTGGGTATAGTGTTTATCCACAGTATAAACGTTGTGAATGAATTATGTTTTAGATCCTTTAATACTGAATGTATTAGTTAATTATTTCTGAATATTTTACTATCTAAGACGCTTGAGGAATAGAATTTGTAATTATTATCAGTCAAAAACAAAGCTGCTGAAATAAATCCTCGGTAAACAGGATTGGCATATTAAAGAATCAGATTTTGATATGCTTGTTTTCAAATAATAAGAAAGATGATACTCTTTGGAGAAATCTTATTATTAAATTAAACATGTCTTCAGTAGAATAATGTCAGATGAGCCTATTAGCAGAACATTTTGATAATCCATGTTCTTGTAAATGTCCCATGACCAGAAGAGTAGCTGTACAACTTTTATTTAATGCAGTAAGAATGGAAACCAATTCTATCTCCTTCTTTTATCATAGTCCATCAAAAGAACAAAAAGAAGTCCAAATTAAAATAAATTCAATAAGGAAAGAACATGTTCCTTTTCCAACTGTTGTAAAACCTTTTCCTCTCATTAAGCAAGGCTCACTCAGTAATTATTTCTTTATGAAAGTAAAAGAAGAAGAATGTTTCTTTTATTAAATCAATGTATTTATTCTTTTGAAGTTGAAGGAACCACAATCAAAGAAAAAAGTATGTTGAATGTCATCAAATCATTTTCCTCCACCCATTGTTTTAAATTGTTTGTTTAGTTCTAACATATACTACACTTACATAAGTTGTTTATGAAGAGACAAATTAATAGTCTTTGCAATTGTTTCTGCTGGAATTTGGAGAGCTGACAAATGAATTAGTAGAGAATGGCAATTCTACATGAATTAGCTTTTAAGTCTCCCTAAGAGGTTGATGCAGAACTTAATAAGAGACTTATTAGGAGAAGTAGGACAACTTAATTCAGATTGATTATAGACTTTGGTGAAGACAGCTGGGGTTCAAATGAAACTGAAAAAGAACTTATATGGACTTCAAAGTATGCTAAACAGATGTCTGAAACAATTACTCTGCACAGCCTTTTCAGAAGTTTCAAAGGCAGGATGGGAATAGCATGGTAAACAAAGGTTCTATTTGTCCAAGTTGAGATACAGACTTTAAAACCATACATACACAATGCTATCTAAACTCAGATGCTTTGGGTAAAGAAAAGCATTTGACATTGTTGTCCTAAGTAATTTGCTTTTAGCTTTATAAACAAAGCAGGAGATGAGAAGGACTACATGGGAACAAGTAATAAGTGTTCTTAGCAACAGTAACTTACAATTAATTTCACACTGAACAAATAACTTGGTAGGCATTTTTAAGATAAGTAATTTGTGCTTCACTTTCCAAGCTCAAACAAAGCCAATAATGACCTTTCTGTTATGATATTTTTAAAGTGTATAGTGAGCCTGTACTACTAGGTACCCTTTTTCTATGAGTTTTCTCAGCTATTAATGGCCAAATCATGTGCTTTTACACAACACAGCTATGTGCATTGAAAGCTTGATAAAGCCTGTGTATTTGAAAAAGAAGTAATTGGTTCCATATCTAATCTAGTTTTATGAAGGATTTTATCTTTTGCTTATTTTTCTTGATCAAATGCTTCATACACAGCATTTTTACCATAGCAAGAACAAGAACAGCAAAAGCATCTCTAAAGCAATTCATTTGCTTGCAGTTCATAGAACTGAGCAACCTGTCAGTAAAATTTCCCATCCTATTCTAGGCAGTAAAATTTTCCTTCATTATGAAGATATAATTCGCCCATTAGGGAGATAACTGTATAGAAGTTTCTGGTACACAAGCCTGAGGACCCGAGTTTGGGTCCTTAGCATCTATAGAAATGCTAGGTGCAGCAATGAATGCCTGTAACCCTGTGGGATGGAGACAGGTAGACTCCAGGAAACAGCTGGCTATCTAATTGAGCCAACTGATGAGCTTCAGATTCAGTTGAAGGGTCTGTCTCAAAACAAGAATTGACAGTAGAAAATAAATCCAAACACCCACAAAACAACATAGAGAAGTGATTGAGGATGGTATTGCAAAAATCAACCTTTGGCATCAATATAAACAGCATGAATCAACACACACACACACACACACATGCACACACACATACACACACACATGCACACATGCACGCACACTCACAAATTTAGTATTTGACCCTTAGGGAACTTTTATATTTTCTATCATTCTTAAGGCTGTCTTGTTTGTAAGAATTCCCTCTATCCATGCATCCTCTAACAATGCAAGAAAGCATTACAATTTTTTTTGTAAAGTTCCCCTATAGAAAAAGATTTAACATTTTGTCAAGTTGATGATAAATTTAATATAAACAGAAAAATTAGTACCATGGTTAAGAAGCAAATGACAGTAAAGGAAGATAGAGCTACATAAAGATGGTTGCAAGCTCTTTGCTTACCAAAGTGAAAATGAAATTCTAATATATTCCATCACAGTTAACATTATCTGTTCATAGGAAATATACTTTGCTTTCTCAATATAAAATTCTCTGATAGAAATTCTCAAAAAAAGGAAAATTCTGGGAAAAAATTTCCTTAAAAAAGAAATTCTCAAAGAAAGGAAGCCACAGTATTCAGCCTGGAAGGGCTAAAAAAATGAAATTTTTAGTTTTCCACTTAACGTTTTTGATATGAAAGTTGAACATAAATACCAATGGTATAATGGCTTCAATATACTCCCTGGTACAGTTCAAATACCATGAAATCAGACTCAGTTAAAGTGTCAAGAAAGTGTAATCAAAATATCACATTAAAATGGATTTATAGGAAAACTCAGATAATCTCTTCCTTTGGCTTTCCTAGTAATATTTTATTATAAGCCTAAATACACAAAAGCAAAATATAAACAAATAGATTGACAAATTCACAGCTTTCAAGATGAAAGCCTGGGAACTTACTTAGGGGTAGGTACAATAGTTTTATAGCTGAGTGGTATGAGATAATTGTCTATATTCTGTCAATCATGTTTTAAATAAACGCTGATTGGCCAGGCAGGAAGTATAGGCGGGTCAATTGGACAGAAAGTAGAGGTGGGGCGAGGAGAACAGAGTTCTGGGAAGAAGAAAGCCCACTCCTCGGAGTTCTGCCCAGAGCACCGAAGAAGCAAGATGTGACTCTGCCCCGCTGAGAAAGGTATTAAGCCATGTGGCTAAACATAGTTAAGAACAATGGGTTAATATAAGCTACAAGAGCTAATAAGAAGCCTGAGCGGATGGGCCAATCAGTTTATCATTAATGCAGACTCTCTGTGTGATTTTCTTTGGGGCTTACTGGCTGGGGTACTGGGTGGGACAGAAACCCCAATGAGCTGGCCCTCATGCTACAGCTGAGTGTGTATCAGTGTCTTGTATTAGAACCTGAGCTCAATCTTCAGCATGAAAGAAAAGGAAAAAGTAAAAAATGAAACCAAATAAACTAAGAGCATAGTTCAAAAATGATGGACCTTCTTTTATATGAGGAAACAATGGTTGATTAGAGCAAGAAAACACCAATGACCCCACACTTTAGGATTGTTTGCAGAGTTTGACTTCAAAACTTACTCTATTAGTATCAGCTATTTTAAATGAAAACAGGAGAAACACTGAAGCCCCAGAATTCAAGGGCTTTCTAGATGAATTTAATGAGAATCTGTCTCTGAATTAGTCAACCAACCTACTATACAATCTCTTTATATATTTATCTTCCCCTTTCTCTTCTTTCCTCCCTCTCTTTCTCTTACAGAAAAGGCTGAGGATCCACCTCAGCACATGGGAAACATTCAGTTAAATACTCCTCCAGCAATACTGCTTTCTCAAAGGCTTTCAGTGCTCCTTTGGCATATCTATGTATATCACCAAGTGATTCAATTATTTGTGTTTCCCATTACAGGAAAGCAAAATAGTTGTGTAGTCAAATAAGCATTGATATTATTCCTGTAAGATGAGTAATCATAACTGTATTCTTAAAATGCTTGGTAAGCAACAATGATTATGGATTTTGAAAGTAGAATGGCTTTTAAAATGCAAATTTTGTTCTAGCAGGTTATTCTTATGGTGCTTTATTTGTAACACTAGGAATTTTTAGTGAGTCAAATAGCCAATATAAGCACGACATTATGTTGTCTTGGGTTGCAATATTTATCACCATGAAGAACAGCTATCATTTCCATAAGGTCCAGGTATTTAGGATTACATTTTATCATTTTCCTCAAATCCAAAGGACATGCTAGGTAACTAAGAGATACAATCATAAATCCAACAGAAGGATATGTTTTGTAGTGACACAAATGACAACTTTTAAAACACTAATGGAGTTTTAAAACGGAGAATAGAAAATGGTGCTTTGAAAGCATCCCTAGGAGACCTGAGATGGCACAGCTACCTCAAATGCTCTTCTCTGTAGCTAGCTACCTGTCCATTACTTGGAAGTTATTGCTAAGTTAAAATCAACACGGATATAGTGGTTTTAAAGATGCTTTTTCTTGTAAAAAAAATCAATTTCAGTTAGTCTAATTTGCTGAACTAAACTACCACCATCAAAGCTTTCAAGTTTCAGATTTGATGTCAATAAAGTGAAACTCTTCTGGTGGAGTTGGGGGAGTGACAGATATTTATGGAAGACTACAAAATAGGTGATTTATACATTGGGTGAGAAAGGTTCAGTAAGAGTTTATCAAACATACAAAGTTTGGTGTTTCGGACAAATGGAAAAATTCATGGCATGGCAGGCAGTTATGAGAAAATATGATAATTTTAGATAGCATGGAAAGAGTATGCTGGAATATCTGCATTTGAGTTGTTAAAATTGAGTAGGAAAGCCAGGTCTAAGAAGAGGAAAGATAGCCATCTTATTTAATAACGGGACTTCATTACCTCTTTTAATGAGTTTTGGGTTGCAATGGGAAGAGTCTGGGTGATACCGAAATATCAGTAAGTGAATTATGCATTCACTTACTTAGTATTTAAAAGGCAATGTCCAGAATATGCCACACACACTACTGGCCAATAGATGTGTGTCTTCTTTACAATAAAAAAGGTAGGGATTTTGAAAAGACACTGGTTGAAAAGGGGGAATAACAGGGAAAAACATTCGGAGGGAAAATAAACAATGGCAGACAGAAAATGAAACTGCAGAAAGATGTAAGGCTGAACGTAAATTTGCTACTAGTTTATAATTAAAAAGAAGAAGGACTGGAGAACAAATGATTTTATTTCAGATTCGCTGTCAAATTACTAGAGAAAAAGTCCCAAACTGGGTCTTCTGGTTTTGACAAGTTTTATTTTTATTTTGTTCTGATATTAAGTAGCACACACACACACACACACACACACACACGAATCCATAAAAACATACTCAACCAATCCCCCTAAACCCGTCTACTTCATGACAAATTAATTTCTTAGTGACAAAAATCAAAATTACTTTTGACCTTGTAACTTTTTAATATTTAAACTTATGAGCCCCGGGGTACTACCTACTAAACTAATGAGACTTCTTAATATTTCATTTTAAGTTACTGAAGATAGGTTAAATGATTACATCACTGATTTTTTTTTTTTTTTGATGAAACCCTGTGTGAAAGACTTCAAAACAAGGAGAAGCGAATGGGCTACTTTCTAAGGCTTATAGGCCCGATAACTTAACTGTGTGGGATGAAAATACTGTGTAGCTCAACTGGATACACCATGCTTTGTTGACTCCCTTTGCCTTATTGAGTGCAGGGAGGGGGTAGAAAGTAGGTGGGATGGAGGAAACAGGAAGAACGGAGGAGGGAAAACTGGTTGGTGTGTAAAATAAAAAAATGATAATAATAAAGAAGATTCTTTATAAACTTAAGTGGGTACTTTTGGGGAGGTCTCTCAAAGCAAAACACAGTACCTTGACTTTTTCAAGGTGATCTTGGAGAGAGTCAATGAGGAGATCCCCCACCGGCTGCCAGGATCCCTTGAGCACCTCAGCTTGACGCAGCTTGAGGTCCAGCTCATCTTCAGCTTCCTGAAGTTCCTGCAGTCTTTCAAGAGCCTCGTCTATTTTTCTCTGCCAGTCAGCTGAGTGCAGGTTCAACTTGTCCCATTCAGTGTTGACCTCTTCAGCCTGTTTCCGTAGGAGCCGCGTGACATTCTGTGCTCTCTCTTCAGGCGGAAGCTCTAAATTGGCAATATGACAAGGTTTTAGGCCACATCCATTTTTGTTAAAAAGAAAAAAACATTGTTGAAAAGGTCAGACTAGAAGAAAGGAAGGGAATATAGATTAACAAGAGGCCAACTTCCTGATTAATGGCTCTTTTACACTTTGGCATAAATTTTGATAGAGTCTAGCACAGCTAAACTGTCTGTCTTCCTTAGTAAATCTGTTCTACTTTTCTGTCAGTCAGATAAATCAAGATTCATTTAAGCTTTTGGCGAGAAAGATGTTCGCACATGCCGAATAGCTCTAATTTATTTCAGCCAGGCTTTAAAACTGGAAATTAGCTTGTAATCTTTGTAACAATAGAATTCCTTTCCACGGATAAGTTCCTTTGTTTACTATCTTCTAAATATTCAAATAGCTGATCACGGATTACTTTATTTATGACTGTGAAAACAGGTTTATGCACTGCGCCTTATGATTCCTTGCTCCTTTTTGAAACCTACATTTAATTTGAATTGATTTAACGCAATTGTTTAACTCAGAAGTATGAGAGCCGTACAGGCTCTGGCAGCAGACATGGATGGGCGGCTCTGTCAACACTGATCCTTTATCAATATGTTATTACAGTTCCACATTCAATTACCTCTGGGCTCCTGGTAGAGCTTCTCTAGTCCTTCCAAAGGCTGCTCTGTCAGAAATATCCTCACAGTCTCCAGAGTACTCATGATTACAGGTTCTTTAGTTTTCAATTCCCTCTTGAAGGCCTGCGAAATGAGATGAAAAGAAATGTTTATTTGGCTTCTGGAATGCTCCTCAAATTAATCCTGGGTGCTCAGAACTTGTTTACATAATTCCCCCGTCAATTTCTTTCTCTTTTATTTATAAACCGACAGTCATAAAATATAAGAAAGGCTCCCTGTGTCTCAATGTTAATGAGGAAACCACTGTGTTTGCAAAACTTTTCTGGGGAGAATTGGAGAGCTTTCTAGACAGGTTTTGTGTTATCATTAATATTAGTACACTGTTTCCATAACCAGACTATCAGATATAAACAAGGTATATAATGCAAAATCTAACCCTGGCTAATGAAGATTTAAATATTCTCAAAATAATCACATCTAGTACACAATGGAAAACATTCACTGCTATGTGGGAGTGTTCAGACCATATTGAAGTATACAACACATTCAACTAACAATGAATCTGTCCAAATGTTTGATGGTATGTAAACTAGTGCAGTAAAATCAAGCTATCGAAAATTATAAATATTTTTGAAAAACTACCAATTACATTTTATATTGTGACTCTTCTGAGAAGACTAGAAATATTTGGAACTATTATGGATGCAGGGATCGTGAATACCTGTCTCTAAATGAACAGACCTAGAATAGATATCTTCAAACCATTTGGTTCACCAGTCAGGCTGGTTGACAATTTCAATCTCCAATCTATATTTTCTATCATGGGGATTAAGAACAGAAGAAATGCTTAAGTTTTGTCTTCAAGAACTTATTGAACCAAAATATGAAATAAAAATGTGGGAATGGTATTGTAGCCACTGTCTATCACAGGAAGAAAATATGCCCAAAGATGAAATAGAAGATTTTTGGGCTGAATCCTAGCACTGGGTCAGCCCCAAACAAATAAACACACCAAAACCAAAGAATGAAAGAATAAAAGAAAATAAAAGAAACATTCTACATATGGAGGAAAAACTCTAAAGTCTTAAATCATCTAGTGAGGCAGTGTGATAGTAGAATAAATTAATATTCAAAAATATAAAATATAGTTACTGACCTAGATTTTATTATATCATGGCTGACCACGTTAATAAAAGAAAAGATATTAAGTATCATATAAGTGATAATATATCTTATTAATAATAACGATAACAATTATTCCTCTGACCTAGGCTTAATTATGTACCATTTTCAACTCTAATTTTTAGCAATGCTATTAAGTGAGCTTAAGTCATCTTATATCACTGGGAAAACACAGTGGTGTTTTCCTTTAAATTTCATACATAGCACTCAGAACTGTATTATAACATATTTGTTGGTAAAATCTTAGTGGTGCTCACCATTCAAAATAACTCTGAGTTTGATATTTTATACAATAATCGATCTGTCAAGGTTATTTACAACCCAGAAGAGAGAGGCAAGGTGTCTGAATAAAAATAATGGAATATTTGGATTCAGTCGGCAGATGGAAAAGCAATTTCTATATTGTAGACAATTCTTGTGTCCTTGAAATCACACTGGGAAAATGATTATTTACTTTACTTACACAGAAGTCCAGCTTTACCTATAATATTTCATTTGATTTCTGAGTATGTGTGTTTGTGCATCTTCTCATACACACACACACACACACACACACACACACACGTTTTTATACCTGTATATGTATGTGTAGATTCTGCTGCAGGTTGTATTTTTTTATAATCCAACATTCACAAGTACAAGCAAGTTATCTCTCTATTTGTCTGTATACATGGAGTGAACCATGATACTGACTTTACTAATTGTAAAGAAAAGTGGCTCCTTATAGCAAACTTGCAAGTCTAAGTAGTTACACTATAGACAAGAAATAAAAAGTTTAGACCAAATTGGTGCCTCTATTTAGTAAATTATAGTATGCCACGAATAGTTAAACATATAAATCAGTTAAATATGACCTGGGAAAGATATCTAGAAGAGTTTAAGTACATAGAGTTCTAAAGCATAAACATGAGTTAGGGAAGAATTATTAGAGGACATTCAAAGAAGAAAAATATGCATGTACAGAGACATGTGGCAAAGCACCATATCATATATATATATATATATATATATATATATATATATACATACATACATATATCCATCTCCAAACAGGCTTTCCCCTCTAGAAAATTGGGACTAAGGAATGATTTATTGAAGTTTAAGTAAGGTATTCTCATTATACGGAAATATAGTGCAGTTTTAAAGAAGAATTTGGGCATCAGACTCTTGAAAAGTTTACTCAGTATTTGTAAGTAATTAGGAGCCTTTGAAAACATTTAGGAAGGGGAGTGACATGATTACATGT
This sequence comes from Dicrostonyx torquatus, assembly GCA_028555095.1. Taxonomy (NCBI): domain Eukaryota; kingdom Metazoa; phylum Chordata; class Mammalia; order Rodentia; family Cricetidae; genus Dicrostonyx; species Dicrostonyx torquatus. The sequence continues at coordinate 1,521,236 of JAQHUG010000158.1, forward strand.
GTGTTTAGGCAGGGTAGAAGTGATCTGAGAGAGGAAATGGGAAAAAAAGGTGAGGGAAGGGAAGGGGCAAAGATAAATTTTGAATGGAGAAGTGAGGTGTTAACAGAACAATACAGATATGTGAAAAAGTTTTGAGGAACCTAATTTTTTTACAACATATAAGTCAGTGTATGAATATATATATATATATATATATATATATATATATATATATATATTGTTTAAATAAAAGTTTTGCATCTGTGATGACAATAATCTCTTCAAGAGTCAAAGACAACCAAACAAAATGCTCATCACTAGTCCTAAAAAGCCATCTTTTGCGTTATTGGTCAGGGCTGTCTAAAAGAATCCTGTAACAGCACAAGCTATTGCTTGTGATATTTAAGTTCCTATTGTTAAGGGCCCTGAACACTTCAAACCCAGGACACAACAGCCCTACTGCTGGCACTGACTTGCTAACCTCTTCCCTGAGAATTAGCTTTCCTGATACTAGAAGAAGACTTTCAGGCTTATAAAAGAGGGGAGGTATACAGTTCCACCAAGCTATGATGTATGTGAACCACAACAAAGACCAGAATGGCATGATGGCCCTAGGGGTGTAACAGTGCCGCACACAACTTGGTGGTAACTAGCAGTACTGTACTTGAACAAGACCAACTCAGCTAGAGGGAAATCTTGCCTGGTCCTGCAAACCTAGTCAGCTCCTCAGTGATAGTGAAGAAAACGGATCATGGAGAAGAACCTACAACCACCATTTCACTAATCCATAACTACAATGTAAATATTTATCTTTATGCCCAGCAGAGAATGTAGTCCTATTCTTTACCATGGAAACTTTTCTTCCCATTGGATAGATACCTTTACAGAAAACCACAATACATGAAAATGGAGAGTTATAGAGTGTAGTTCCAATGGCTATATCTACAAAACAACTCCTGTATCTAAGGCTAAGGAATCATTGTGGAAGACAGGGCAGAAAGATGGTAAGAGGTAGAGAATCAGGGGTTTGTTGTGAGATTGTATCTCATAATAATGCCAAAAACTAAAACGACAAATATCTCACCAATGTAACTGACCAAACATGAACTGAACAAAGTGGCACCAAAAGATATCCCAAAGTGGATGGGGAAAAGACCAAGTGGCTTCAACCCTACACAAAGTACTACACTGAGGAATGCTGAGAATGGAAGAAGGTGTCTTTCCCAAGGGAAGAGTACCCCAATTGATTGTCCGATGCCAACTGGTCAGCCCTAAAATCATGCAAGTCACATTATAGAGACTGAGAAGGTTATATTCAGGAATATATATGTATATAAATAAAGGAAAAAGATATCCCCAATTACTAGGAATATGGCATTGTTGATAAAATGCTTGCATGAAGTCCTAGGTCTGATTCACAGCAGTAAACTATCACAGCATGTTAGCACATGCACTTAGTTCCAACAAAAGGCAGGAGGATTGGAATTTTATAGCCATCCTCTGTAACATATCTAGTTGGAAGCCAGTCTGGGTTACATGAGATCAGTCCTCCAAAACAAACAAATAATAAAAAAAGTGGGAGAAAGTGAAATAAACACAGTAGCTTCCCCTTATCGATGGCTAAATACCCCACAGTTTTAGTTACTTGTTGTCATTTGTGCTCTGAAACTATTAAACAGAAAATTGCAAATAGATAATTCATAAATTTAAAACAGTGATTTACTCTGAGTGGCATGAGTAAATATTGTACAGCTTTGTCACATCCACTTATGGCATGAATAATTACATATATAGTGCGTCCACATTGAATGTACTAATACTACTTATTAATTTTTTTGTAGTGATTTCAGTTTGTGATTAACTGTCAAGATACCATAGTGCTTGAATTCAAGTATCAGAGAAAGTTCAAAAACAAGAGAGGTGATGCTAACAATTTAGATAAAACAAAAAGAAACTGTAAAGTTGTTTCTTTAAATTAAATGGAAAGGTTTCTCATCTCTTAAAATAAGACTCCTTTTAATTTTATGTGTATGTCTGTGGTCCTGAGAATGTGTATGTGTGTCACATATGTGCAGGTGCCTGTAGAAGGCAGAAGAATGTGTTAGATCCCTTGTAACTGAAGTCACAGGTGGTTGGGAGTCACCAAGAACCAAACCTGCTTCTACTGCAAGAACAGAAAGTGCTTATAACCAGTGAACCATCTCTATATCCCTAAAGATTCTCTTCTTGAGAAGGAAATTAAAAATATTGTATGCAGAAGCTGTATATATTTTTATTTTTTGAGACAGGGTTTCTCTGTATAGCCCAGCTGTCCCAGAATTCACTCCATAGACCAGGCTGGCCTTGAACTAAGAAATCTGCCTGCCTCAGCCTCCCATGCAACTTATACTTGATCATAGTCAGGCATGCATAAAGAAATAACACATTGTACATAGAGTTTTGGGCATTCACGGGGCAGTCTTAAAATATATTTCCCATAGATAAGACAGGGGGTTCCTCTGTAAAGTATGAAATGGAGAAGGGTAAAAGTAGAATTAGAAAGAAAACTAACTGGAGGCCTGGGACCTATCTCCTCTGCATGAATAGGCTTTTTGGGAACCCAGTTTATATGGATGCACACCTTCTTGGGCAGGGATGGAGGGGGGAGGGCCTTCGGCTTCCCACAGGGCAGGGTACCATGCCTTCTCTTAAGGATGCAGGGGGAGGGAGGAAGGGTAGTGGGGGAGCAGGAGGGGACTGGGAGAAGGGGAGAAAGTGTAAATTTTTGAATGAAAAAAATAAAAAAGAAAAAAACACAATAGTTTTAGCCTGCTGAGAACTTTCCCATCCCATGCAAATTAGATGTGTACCATCTGTCTGGTTAATTTTTCAATTTTCCCCGATCTAGGAAGGACAAATGGTTAAGGCCTTATTTGGTAGACTGCTAGACTAAATTTCTAGTTGTCAGAAAAAACTCTAGAGGGCTATAATCAAAATATATAAATCCCAGGGTCTGGAAATATTTCTAGATTGTAAAAACTGAGGCATGTGGGGCATTGAGATAACTCCTCAAAAATCAGAGTTAAATTAAGGCCTATTATGTTTCCAAGGAGATGTATTTGGAGAGGAGGACAGCTGGCTCCACCTGGATAATCTTTGGTCTCTTGCCTATAGAGCAACAAATTACTCACATGGAAAGATTTTTATCAACATTTACCCTGTTACCCTAGGGCATGTCATTAGAAAAGAAGGAAGAACTAAGACTATTTATTGTAAGGCAATTAAAAAATACCTCATGTGTATATTCAAGATAAAATTAATACAGCCTAAATTATAATTATACTAAGATGAGAGTGGGCATTCTGTATATGGGATATCTTGGATACATAGAATTCTTTCTAGCAGTAAAAAATAAAGTCTGTAGGAGAAAATTATCTAAGCATCATTTTCTCACTCAGCTAATATATGCTCAGTGCCTATATGTCAGTATTTAATGAACATAAAGGAAAATGGAATGTTATGAGAGACCAAATATGAGGAGGTTAAAACCACTCATGAGAATTTTAAGAAGGTTATTCATAGAGGCAAAGGCAGATTTTCAATAAATAGTATTCATTGGACTGGTTGAGATCCTGAGACAGACATTTAGTCAAGGAAAGAGCAGAAAAGGAAATAGATATAGCTAGTGGAAATTACTTGAACAATATATTTTGATCTAAAGCAAAAAACAGGGAGGACAGAACAGCAAGTCAGAAATGATAAGGAGCATAAGGAAAAGAAGCTCTTTTAAAAGAACAGTGACTTGAATATAAAACACTAAAGCTAGTAATAAGTTAACTACATATTGTATTACACAGAGTGTTTTCAAGAGGTTGAACTTTTAACATTGTTTCTGTATGTTCTTTTGTTGTTTGTTCTTTGAGACAGAGTTTCATTATGTAGCCCAGGCTGGTTTTGAATCCTTGATCCTCCTGCCTCAGACTTTTGAGTTTCTGAATGGAGGGCTGTGAGTACCAGCATGCAACAAGATGCTGGACAAGCGTGTAAACTTAAAACGAGGACTACGCCAGGACACTCAAACTCTGGAAAACCAGGATAGTTAATCACAAAAGCAGGAATACATATGATATAAATAATTAGGTACAATACAGATCTGGATAGAACGAGCTGGAGATAATTGTTGTAGCAACATCTGCAAAATAGGGGTTTAAATTAAAGGTCACAACAAACTGAAAAAAACATCTAAAATATGTGATAGTGAAATTCCACTGTTAAAAACAGAGAGAAAATAGTTCAAGGCTAACAGTAGTCATCATTATGAGAGACGACTGGCTTGCCACTTGAGTTGTAGCTAAGGGCTTAGTTATATCACAGATAAAAAATTTCATTTAATAAATGTGAGTCACTGAGGATTAAAATGAATTGAAAAGAAAAACAAAGAAATTTCTGTCATGACAAAGAAATAAGCACTGTTAGTTTCACACCATTTCTTGAAATTCAAGAAAGTGGCTAGAAGACAGAATTAATTGTTTCTATCATCACAATTCAAGAAGACATAGACTAAATACACAATTGATATAAGAGAAAAAAATGTAAAAAGAAAGAGGCTGCTTCTAGATAATAAGAGATCAAACAAATTAATAATGCTTTATATTATATAGACAAACGTTAAGTTGCAATGCTATTTAAAACATTGATACATGACTACTCCTTCATTTACCTATGTAATAAAAGTTGAACATTAATTGTTGGTGGCTTACCATTGTTTTAGGATGGATATAAATAGTCCTTGTATCACTGAATTAAAGAGAACTAGGTGAAGGAATTGCTCAACATCCTTAGTCATCAGTAAAATTCAAATAAAAACAACTCTGAGATATTGTCTTATACTTGTCAGAATGGTTAAGATAAAAAAAATACTGATGATAGCATATGTTGGAGAGGATGTGGAATAAGGGACACACTCCTCCACTTCAGGGGGAGTGCAAACTTATACAGCCACTTTGGAAAACAATATGGGGATTTCTCAAAAAAATTAGGAATCAATCTACCTCAAGACATAGCAATACCACTCTTGGGCATATACCCAAAGAATGCTCAATCATACCACAAGGACACTTACTCAACTATCTTCATAGCAGCATTATTCATAATATCAAGAACCTGGAAACAACCTAGATGCCCCTCAATGGAAGAATGGATCAAGAAAATGTGGTTCATTTACACAATGGAGGGTTACTCATCTGTTAAAAATGACATCATGAAATTTGCAGGCAAATAGATGGAACTAGAAAAAAAAACTACGTGAGTGAGAAAATAGACCCAGAAAAACAAACATGGTACATACTGACTCATATGTGGATACTAGGTGTAAAGCAAAGGATAGCTGGACCACAATCTACACCTCCAGAGAAGCCATGTACTGGTGTAGCAGGGTCCTTCTATATTTGGGTTGCTTTCATTGATTGAATAAAGAAACTGCCTTGGCCTTTTGATAGGGCAAAATCTTAGACAGGCAATGAGGACAAAACAGAATTTTGGGCTAGGGAAGGCTCAGTGAGAGCCCACCATGAAATTGCCAGATTCTGACATGCTGAATCTTTCCTGGTAAGACCTTGTGGTGACTTACAGACTATTAAAAATGG
>JAQHUG010000158.1:1557815-1602393 GCA_028555095.1 Dicrostonyx torquatus
TGGGTGGGACAGAAACCTCAACGAACCAGGCCTCATGTTACATCCGCACAACTATGTACACCTAATTTTCAACAAAGAAGCCAAAATTATACACTGGAAAAAAGAAAGCATTTTCAAAAATGGTTCTGGCTTAACTGGATGTCAACATGTAGAAGAATGCAAACAGCCATATCTATCAATCTGCACAAAACTCAAGTCCTAGTGGATTAAAGACCTCAGCATAAGTCCAGATACTTGTAACTGGATAGAAGAGAAAGTGGGAAATAACTATGAATGCATTGACACAGTAGACAACTTCCTGAACTGAATACCAGTAGCAGAGACACTAAGATCAAGAATTAATAAATGGAGCATCATGAAACTGCAAAGCTCTTGTAAGGCAAAGGACACCCTCAGTAAAATAAAAAAAGTGTATAGAATGGAAAAAATCTTTACCAACCCCACATCTGATGGAGGGATAATTTATAAAATATATAAAGAACTCAGAACCCTAGGTATCAAAAATCTAAATCACCCAATTAAAATTGTTATAGAGATCCAACCAGAGAATTCTCACAAGAAAAATCAAAATGACCACAAAACACTGAAAAAAATGTTCAACATCCTTAGCCATCAGGGAAACATGAATCAAAATGACTCTGAGATTCCATTTTACCCGTCAGAATGGCTAAAACAAAAAACACTGATAATAGCTTATGCTGGAAAGGATGTGGAGTAAGGTAAACACTCATTCATTGCTGGTGGGAGTACAAACTTGTACAACCACTCTGGAAATCAGTATGGTGGTTTCTCAGAAAATTGGGAATCAGTCTACCTCAAGACTCAGCAATACTACTCTAGGGCATATATCCAAAGGATACACACTCATACTAAAAGGACATTTGTTCAGTCCTGCTCATAAGAGCCAGAACCTGGAAACAACCCAGATGCTCCTCAACTGAAGAATGGATAAGGAAAATCTGGTACATTTACACAATGGAGTACTATTCAGCGGCAAAACAAAACAAAACAATGACATCTTGAAATTTGCAGGGAAATGGATGGAACTAGAAAAAAACATCCTGAGTGAGGTAAACCAGACAGAGAAAGACAAACATGGTATATCCTCACAATAAGTGGATATTAGACATAAAGAAAAAGATATCCTACAGCCCACAACCCTAGAGAAGACAGGAAACAAGGAGAACCCTAAAAAACAAGGATCATCCCCTGGAAGGGGAAGTAGGTGAGTTCTCCTTAGTAAATTGGGAGCATGGGGGAAGGGAGGAAGAACAAAGGGGAGTGGGGAGGGGACAAGGGGAGCAGGGGTGAGAACCTGAGAGATTGGGAAAGTTAACTTGGGTGAAGGACAGAGAGGGAGAGCAAGGAAAGAGATATCTTGAAAGAGGGTATCTTTTGGGGTTAGCAAGAAACCAGGCACTAGGAAAATTCCCACAGGAATCCACAAGCAAGATCCCGGTTAAGAATAGTGAAGCAATAGTGAAGATGCCGGTCTAAGCAATAGTGAAGAGGTTACATTATCTGTCCTTCCCCTATAATCAGATTGATTACTTTGTCAATTGTCATCAGAGAACCTTCATCTAGTAACTGATGGTCCAGTTGGAGAAAGGGAGGAGCGATATTATGAGCAAAGGGACTAAGACCACAATGGGAAAAACCAACATAAACAGTTGACCCAAGCAAGTGATAGCTCACTGACTTGGAACTGACAGCTGGGGAACCTGCATAAGACCAAACTAGTCCCTCTGTATGAGGGTAACAATTGTGTGGCTTTGGCAGTGAGTGAGGCCACTAGCAATGGAACCAGTATTTATCCCTAGTGCACGAACGGGCGCTTTGGAGCCCATTCCCTATTGAGGGATACCTTGCTCAGCCTAGATACAGGGGGGAGGGCCTTGATCCTGCCTCAGGACAGACTCTGTTGACTCCCCATGAGAAACCTCGCCTTCTCTGAGGAGTGGATGGGGGTGGGGTGGGAGGAAGACGGGTAGAGCAGAAGGACAGGAGCGAGAGGGAACTGGGGTTGGTATGTAAAATATGATTCTCAAAAAACTAAAACAACAACAACAAACAAACAAACAAAAATGCACAAGTGACAAAAGTACACATGCTGGCCAGGATGTGGAGCAAGGGGACCACTTCTTCACTGATGGTGGGAGTGCCAACTTGTACAGTTACTCAACTACTTTGGAAATCAGTATGGCAGTTTCTCAGAAATTTGGGAACTATCTGTCTCAAGATCCATCTATATAACTCTTGAGAATGTACCCACAGGATGTTAAAACATACCACAAGAACTCTTGCAAAATTATGTTTATAGCAGCTTTCTTCATAATACCTGGAACCTGGAAACAACATAGAAGCCCCTAAATAGAATGGTTGATGAAGAAAATGTGGTACATTGACACCCTGGATTATTATTTTCATGATAAAACAATGACATCATGGAATTTGCATGAAAATGGATGGAAATAGAAAAAAAAATCATCTCAAGTGAGGTTACCCACACCCAGAAAGGCAAACTTGGTATGTATGCACTCACTTATAAGTGGATATTTGCTGTAAAGTAATGGATAACCATGATGCTATCCATAGTACCAGAGAGGCTAGGTAGCAAGGAGGTTTCCAGCGGGAGTGCTTGGATCTCGCTGGGAAGGATAAATAGAATAGATATTGTGGGTGGACTTAGGGTATGTGAAGGTGGGAACATGAGTGATCAAATAGGGGGATGTGGGGAGAGAGTACTGAAAAAGACAACTGGAAAGGAGGGCATTTTGGTATGAGGTAGAAACCTCGTCCAAGAGAGACTTCCAAAAATCTACAAGGAAGACACCACCTAAGACTCCTAGCAATAGGTGATAGATAGCTCAAACTGGCCTTCTCCTCCCACCAGGGAAGACTTCCAGTGAAGGGACTGGGACACTAACTCAGGTACATCATCTTTGACCTACAGTCTGTCCTGCGTATGCAATGTGATAGGACTGGTGACTAGTTGAGTTGACATCAGAGAGGCTTCATTCAAGAACTGATGGGAACAGATGCAGAGACCCAGAGTCAAATATTAGGCAGAGCTCAGGGAATCTTTTGAAAGAGGGGGAGGGAGGAAGAATTGTAGGAGCCAGAGGGGTCAAGGGCATCACAAGAAAATCCACAGAATCAACTAACCTGGGCTCAAGGTCTCACAGAGACTGAAGTGACAACCAGAAAGCCTGGTTGGGACTTACATAGGCCTCGTGCATATATATGACAGTTGTGTAGCTTGGTCGTCTTGTAGAACTGTTAACAATGGGAGCAGGAGCTGTGTCTGACATTTTTGCTGGCCTTTGGGACCCTTATCCTCATACTGGGTTGCCTTGTTCAGCCTTAAAACATGCTTAATATTACTGCAATTTCATATGCCATGTCTTGTTGATATCCATGTGTGGCCTACCCTTTTAAGAATAGAAACAGAGGAGCAGTGAATGTGGGGGACAGGGGTGAGGAGGGGGAGAGGGGCTGGAGGGAGAAGAGGGAGAGGAAACTGCAGTTGGGATCTAAAAGGGAGAAAGGAAGGAAGGAAAGAAGGAAGGAAGGAAGGAAGGAAGAAAGAAAGAAAGAAAGAAAGAAAGAAGAGAAAGAAAAAGAAAGAGAAAAGGAAAAGACAGGTTCCCATCAAAAGATGTCATCAAGTGCATTTATAGTTTACCACAGATAGTAAAGAGATGACTTTTAAAAGTGACCCTGAAAATACACAGGGAATAAATTTATGATTACAAGTGATCCATCTTGACAGCCAGCCTAGCAGTCATATAAACAGCAATTGAATCACTAAACTAATAAAGAACCAGAGAAATGTGATCCTGGAAACATGGGAGGGAAACAAATGTCTAATAAAAGGAGAAATCAAAACCCATTGCTGAGTACATTTAGATGGAGTTTTACACTGAATACATTTCCTTTTTCCCTTTCTGAGTTCTGATGTTCTGACAGAAAGTCCTGCTTCAATGGCTCTTCCTCCATTTTTTTCATTCAGGCAGCAAGTGTGTCTCTGCCGAGGAAACCTTTGTAGAGCAGCTCCGAAAGAGCCGCTGTGGAGTAAAACTGGTATAAAACTGTGCTTTCATCAACACCTGGGAGGGACAGGTTTCCTGCCATAAAGATACCAAGAGAAGCTCACCTGTACATTGGGCCAAGTCACAAATAAAAACACGTGTCAAAGCAGCGCCACGGACTTTACAGAAGGATACTCAGTTATTCACATGGCTGCTGACTGGATCTGAGTAATAGTTGAAGGAGGGAAGACAAACATGGAAGTATAGAGGAACTCCTAACAAACGAGAAAAGACCAGTGGGCTACAACCCAGAGGTATACATCTGAGTGATAATAACTCAAGCATGCCTTTAACTCCAGCATCCCCATCTTCTCATGACACCTGACTTTCTTGAAGTTTGTGAATGGAGACTGAGAATTTGTGTACAAGCATTTGAGCAGTAATAGCTCGATTAGTAAACTACCAGATGAAGTAGTCAGGGAGAAGAAAGCAGTAGTAACAACAAAATGCTGGGAAAAAAGAACATGACAATTTTTGATCAATTCCTGTCTTTTCACTGCTGAACAAAATCGTCACTCCTAGTGCACTTTTCCAATGATTCATTTTTGTTGGCTTTTGGACCTATAAAAATTATGTAATTTTATACCAATTCAGTCTCAATTTGCTATATCATACAATGAATTCTATTTAAAATGCTTTTGGTTTCCTACATAAGAGGAGAAGGAAAGCTCATAAGAGCCAGAGGCCATGGATGGCTCCAAGGATGTAGAATCTTCCAGACACAGTACGACCGATATACATATGAATTTGTGGGGATGGTGACAGTATACCTAAGACCTGTGCAGGCTCAAACCAGACAAAATCCCACACTGAAAAGGGAAAGTAGACAAAATCCCACCTTTATCCAAGGAACTACTTCCACCTGATAGCTGCTTGGAAAAAGGAGTCAGTTTTCTTCAACGGAGTGACACTGTGTTTATCACATAAAATCCAGGGCAGGCCCGATGTCCCAGACTACATGTGCAACACAAAATAGACCCTTCTTTTGTTTGTTTTCCTTGTGCACTTTTGCTTTATTTTGGTATTTTTGCCTTTTTCTAAAGTTTGTTTTGGTTATTGTGGGGTTTTGTGTATTTTTAAGATAGAAACATGAATTTGAGATGGTATGGAGGTAAAGAGAATCTGAGACAGTTTAGGAAAGGGGAGAGAATATGATCAAAATGGATTATGTAAAAATGCCTTTGTACAAAACAAAAAATATTTATTCTTCTCAGTGAACTTTTTATATATAACATGCATATATATGCTCTCTCTATATATATATGTATATATATATATACATATATACATATATATATGATTGCTCCAAATTAAGATTTAAAATGTAGCAGTGTTTCATTTCAACTTGCTACAAAAACTTAGCAATGTGACACACATAAAAAATATAGCCAAAGAAGCAGTCAACTTTCTTAGCATTGCCTTTCAAAGACCTCTTGGACTTCATATTTTCTTTCATATGAAAACTTCTGTGTCCCTTTCTCTGGAATAACATCAGCTGCTGAACTTTCGTGAAGATGCTACCTTTGGCTGAGTCTTTCTTTTGAAGACTAAACATATAAAAGTGATACCATTTTATCAAGGTTTTGCCATTTGATGGTAATGTATTTTTACTGGCTGTTCATTTCTTCTACTCCCATTAAAAAAATAACACTTGTCAGTATCCACTATGCATCAGATACTCCATTAGGCTATATGGTTTTAAAATGTGAAGAAAACAAAATTTCTGCCTTTTCCACTCAGAACTTGCTTGAGAAGACAGAAGTACAAAACAACACAAAACAAAAGCTAAGCAATTGGCCACTGGTGAAGGATGTTAGAGAAGGAATAACAAATTATTCTGAGCGTTAGAGACACATTTACCTTGTCAATAGCATATAAATTGCATAAAAATAATGAGAGGAAGCGAATAAACAAATTAGGGATGATAAAGTTCTCCCCCAGAGACAGACTGCCTATCAAAACCCCCAGAGTTGTTGTTAGGGTTCCAGTTATTGTTGTGCTAAAACACCATGAACAAAAGCATGTAGGGGAGGAAAGGATTTATTTGGTTTATACTTCCATGCCATAGTCACTGAAGGAAGTCAGGACTTGAACTCAAGAAGGGCTAAAACCTGGAGGCAGGAGTTGATGGGCAATGAAGGGGTGCTGCTTATTGGCTTGCTTCCCATGGCACGTTCAGCTTGCTTTCTTATAGAATCTACATCCACCTTCACAAGGCCTTTCCACATTAATTGCTAATTCAAAAACTGTCCTACAAGCTTACCTACAGTTCAAACTTACAGCTGCAGTTTCTCAACTGTGGCTTCCTATTCTCCGGTTAGTCTAGCTTGTGTCATGTTGATGTAAAACTAGCCAACATAGTCAGGGTTGTCCAAGAGACTCGCAAACATACAAGCTATTGCTTTTGCCTTTGGTTGCTGCTCCCCGCCAGGATTTGGAAGATATGTCTCTACTGCTGAGGATGCCATGCACTTCTAAAATAGGGCCCAGAGGCCCCTGACCTAGAATTGTCCTGCATACTTCTTTCCTTTGGACTAGACCAGCAATCATCCAAAAAGGGAAACAATCAACATTCCTATCTGGCCATAACATCTATGAACCACAACAATCACCACAACAACCAGCATGGCTTCATAACCTTAAGGGTGTAGGTAGGTATGGCATATCTTCCTTGGCAGTAACTAAAAGCTCTCCAATTGGAATTAAGACATCCTCAACTGGAGGGACCCATACTTAGTACTGGAAGTTTAGCCCAACTACCCAGGGCTAGTGAAGTCATGGATTGTTGAACAGAAGCTATAACCACCACTTTAGTAAAACATCATAATCCCTATCAACACTCTAAATATTTATCTTTAAAACCACAGACAAGTGTAGTTCTCACCTCTGACCAAAAGAATTTCTCTTAGCAACAGACTGAGTCAACAACAGAAAACTACACCAAATGTTGTTGGGGCCCCCTAAGGCTCGGTAAACACTGAAGAACATGAGGTGGACGTTAAAAGGAAGAGGATCAGGGAGTTTGCAGTGAGATTGCCTTGGATAGTAATGTTAGAAGCTACAGCCATACAGGCTCATTACCATGACTGCCTAAACATGTGCTAAAGAAGAACAACAATAGATAAAGCAAGCTCACAAGGATTTAGCCCCTGAAAAAGAACTGCAGGAAGCTAAGGAATGCGAAGAATGCGAGAAATAGTCTACTCCAGAGAGAAACACACCCATTGTTTATCCAGTGCCATATGGCCAGCCCTGAACACATATACGGTTAGCACTATACAGACTTGCAGATTATATGTAGGGAAAATATTTATAAAAGCATGCAGTAATAAGTAATGCAAAAAGAGATCATAAATTTAAGAGAGAAAAAGGAAGGGTACATATGAAGGTTTGGAGTGAGAAAATGTAAGGGAGAAATTATGTAACTATTATACCAAAAAAATAAATAAATGCAATATATGGATCTCATTTTGATTATTAAAATAAAACAGAAAGCATAACAATGTGATATATGTGAGAAAATTGAATATTTATGGATATTTGATATGATGTAATTACTGCTATTTTACAGTGTTATAATAGCACTATATTTACTTACAAAAGACATATCCTTCTCTTTTTTGAGATACTTCTTAAAATATTTAGGAATAAATGGAATATGCCTGAGATTTGCTTCAAATGACAAGGGAATGAATAGAGGCATAGAAGAAATAAGACTGTCTATGAATTGAGGATTGTTGATATCTTGAAAAGCACATGAATGTTTATTGTAATGTTCTGTCTACTTTTATAAATATTCAATATTTTCCATGATAAGAAGAATTTAAAAATAGACAAAAGGGATATTACTAATGCAGATAATTTTGACATTTAAAATATAATGGGCATGAGCTATTTATAATTAATCATCGGATGAAGTGACTAAAATATTCCTCTCCCATTTAATTTTTAATTAAAAACAGTTTAAAAATAGTCAGTTAATGCTTACGATACACAAATTATTAGTCTCTAAAGCATCCTACCCTGTGTACATCATTCTGCTTCTGAACTGCTGCAAAATCACCACCAATAGGTGCCTGCCGGCTCAATTCATCATCTTTCAGCTGGAGCCACACAAGAAGTTCCTGTAGAGAAAGATGCAGACGCTTCCACTGGTCAGAACTGGCTTCCAAATGGGACCTAAAAAAAAATAACAGAAGCATTCTGTGTCAGAATATCTAAAAGTATAATTGATGAGTCTGTTAATTCCATTTCATTGGTTAAATATTGCCATAATACACACCTACTTTGAGCTATACAGGACAGCTGTCAATAACAATCTAGCTACCTGATTTTGCAATTCATAAAACAAGGTGCGAGTATTCCAATGACAATTTTCAGGCAAGGCCACATTCTGCCATATGTTTCTTTCCACATGCAGAATTCTGAGACTTTAATCAAATGTTTTCCTATTCTGTTTCAGCCAATGATTTTTAATGTTTCTGGTAGAAAAAGTCTTAGACCCAGTGACTAATAAAACCCCTTTAGTTTTCATGTGACTCATACTGGAATTCTTTCTGTTTTGAGAAATGGAAAAGTCTTTCCCCACACTTCGCCTTTTCCATGTCTTCCACTCTAGGCAGTCTTTCCCTTTGACTCCTTCAGTCTGGTATCCTGTCCTTTCTGCTAGGCTTCCCACAAGGTTCGCTTCTCCTTCTAGGCTGCTTTATCCCTCTGCACCTGGGATTTGTTTTTCACCAAGTTCCAATATTTTTTTCTCATTGTTCCCTTTGTGTAAAATGTACAGGGACCAAAAACTCACATGGCAGAGAAAGCTTCCCCTAAACATGAATAATTTAGGGCTTTCCCATCAGCTGTATTTAGACCATGTTAATTCTTAGAAGCCATGTAGGAATACACAAATGACTGATCTGTGCTATAAAACCCACATTTCATTTGAGGAGGAGAAACTAAATTAATGAAATAAATCATCAACCAGACAAAGGGGAAAGTTACAGTGCTTTATCCTCAGGTCAATCTGCAACCATGCTGCATCACTTACATTTGATCAGCAAGCACTAATTAATTCATAAAAATTAATGCTGCTTATAACAGAAATACACTAAAGTCTCCGGGGCTTCCAAGAAATTTAATGCAGAGCAGCCAGGTAAAAGAACATTTCTTTTGTCTGCTCAGTAACTTAGCCTGACATTTCCAATATAACTCTCTCTTTCTGGCTTTGAACTAACAAAGTATGTACTTACTACTGAAATTAAATTGCTTCAGATTTTCCAAAAGACACTCTAATGCAGACATAAGGGTCTTTAAAATCTGTAAATAAATGTTCAATTTGAAGAATATGAAGAAAGCAGCTGGAAAATCCAACAAAGCTATAGGTAGAAAGTATTAATTACAGCATTGCTTATGATTGTGATAAACTATAAACTGTAAATATTCAATGCTAAGGAATGTATTACTTCTACATTGGTAATTTTATACAATGAATTCCTATGTGATACTCAGTATGATGGCATAGGCAAATGTTTATGCATATGGAAAATGAGAAAGTGGGTTAAAACGGGAAGTTTTTTCTTTTGTAAATGTTTGTGTGTAGCTAGGCATACACTTTTAAGCACATGCTTGACTATGCATGGAAATATCTGAAATGACAACCAGGTTGTCTTTCAGGGATAGATTTGCAAGATTTTCTTTCATCTTTATACTTTTCCAAACTGGAAGAATGTAGACTATATAATACACGAAGTCTAATGAGTACTGGTCACAAGGATTCTCTGCAATGTTTGAAAGATGCAGCTTAGTTCCATGGAAGCTGAAAGAAGCTATCAGACAGGATTTTTTGAAAGGTAGGCAGACAGAAGCACAAGGAATAGCAGTAAACTATAGAGAAGACATTGCTTAAATAAATATTTATTGTTTGTCTTTAAGTTGCATGAGGCATGGGTTACATGTAATAGGAAGAAGAAAGGGCATGAGGATGTCCAATGATTGTCTTCCATTCATCTGGTATTTGAAGCAAACTAATATAGTGGAACATTCCAAAAGGGAATTTATTATAGTCCTTTGCCCATGGTGAGATCACAGGCTGCTGCTTTGGCTATATGGGGAAGGGGAAGTACTAAAACCCCATTTATAGGCCAGGTGGTGGTGGTGCACATCTTTAATCCCCACACTCGGGATGCAGAGGCAGGCCAATCTCTGAGTTTGAGGCCAGCCTGGTCTACAGAGAGAGTGAGTTTGAGGACAGCTAGGGCTATTATACAGAGAGACTGTCTTGAAAAATCAAACCAAACTAAAAAAAAAAATGAACTCCATTTCTAGGATAAATGGTATTGACTGATCATTTGTCAGTGAACAAACCCTTTTGAGTTTCTCAA
Source organism: Dicrostonyx torquatus (assembly GCA_028555095.1). Taxonomy (NCBI): domain Eukaryota; kingdom Metazoa; phylum Chordata; class Mammalia; order Rodentia; family Cricetidae; genus Dicrostonyx; species Dicrostonyx torquatus. The sequence continues at coordinate 1,568,281 of JAQHUG010000158.1, forward strand.
GGGCCGGGGAAATAGCTGTGAAAGAAGAAATTAAATTCTAAAATATCTAAGAGTGGCATGAGTTATGAAGGCTGCGAGAAGCCAGGAGAGTCCAGTCAACACTGTTAACAGTAGCAGCAGCAAGAGGACATGACACCACAAGAGAGGAGAAACTGTCAAGCATCTGGGTGAGAGGATATGTCCTGAGGTTTGGAATTTGCTGAAATTTGAAAGTGTTTGATAATTTTCTTAAAATAACTTCTTACTAGCCAGCCCTGGCTGCTCTACGACTCTTTACATGGATCAGGGCAGCTGTGACCTTCCAGAGACCTGCCTGCCTCTGCTTTCTTAGTGCTGGGTGTCATGGTGCACAGCACCACTCATGACTTTATGTGGGTCTTTCTAGGAGAAAAAGTTACTTGACATGATTTAAAGGCAATCTAATCTGAAGGAAACCGAATCTTAGCATATTAATCTTGTGAAATATTTCTGAGACATTTGTAATATATATGCTGAAAGAAACTGCTGGTTGTATTTTAATGACTGCCTATCAAAGACTTCTAAGCAATTAGCCAATTTCTGTGTTTGAAAAGCTATCTCCTGGGAGGAAAAAAAAAAAGATTTGGTAGCTGCCATTCCCTGTATTTGGATGTGTGTTTTGTTGTTAGTAAAGGGTGTTAGCATTAAGACGAACCTTAGAGGTCACAGTTTAAAATCCCTGTTTTGCAATTGGGGAAAAGCAAGACGAGAGGTCTGAAAACTACTGCTGAGGCATATCTGTTGTATAGCCATATTTACACATGGGAATTGAGAATTATAAGTCACCACCAGATTAAACAAAAAGCCTTAAGCATCCTGTTTTAACCAACTATTCTAAATTTCAGAGAAAAATGACCTCTTCTTAGTAGCCAAATGTACTTTATTTATCCCAACCCACGGAATAGAAATAAAAAAGGGAGTTTGAGGAGATACACGGTGTCTACCCATTTCATATTAATCTTTATTAGTGAAGACAAGATCTTGGTGGCTACTAGACTCTTAAAAGATAAGTGCTGATCTTTGAAAAACAGAAAATTTCCACAAACTATGAGGTTTAAGTAAAATATAGGACTTTTAGGTGTATTGGGATCTATTGCTAGATATTTAAAGAACTCCTCTGTGACAGCACTCTAAGAATCACATGGCATGATAAAGTGGCTGTTATTTCTCTAGATACAGGTATTTCAAATGTGATCTGGTTGATGCCTAGTTTGAAATCCTTAATAAAACTTTACCCCGAAAAGCATATATTCTTAAAGCAAATTGCGCTCTATTGAATTCATTTTTCACTTTGCCTTCCTTTATAAAGCTAGTGATGTGTCCTGCGTGCCCCTGTGTACTATAATAGCATGTCAGCAGACACAGAGAAAAGGGGCAGATGCAGAAATAACGAAGAACTGCAGAAATAAAGTGGGCGCTGTGGGGCTTTAAGTAAAGAGACAGAATTAAACTCAAAGAGAAGGAAACAGTTTTTTTCCAGCTGGGCCTTGAACTCCAACTTCCAACATAATTAACATTCCAAGAGTAAGGAAAAGGTCAGATATACTCAGTGTCCAAATTGCTTTTATTCCCACTCAAAAGTCAAAAGGCTCTTCTTCCTTTTGCACTTTCTTTGTTCTCCACCAGAGGAAAAACCCCTCTCTGTTCTAACTACTGATACCAAGTACTCCCTAAGTGATTCATTGTTGCTTAAGAATGTTAGTGTTCCTGTCTTTCAAACTAATGCTCAAAATTTAATAAACATGAAATTCATACAGCATTTACACATCTCTTCTGTCAAGCATCAAAGTATAAAATATAAATTTGCAGAAGTTATGTCAATAAAATATTAAGTAATTTTCAGAGTAAAATTTATATACAATAATGTGGGTAAAATATGAATATAGGTTAAACAGATTTTCCATGATTAACGATTTTTCTGGTATTGGACTGTCTCATTATTCAAACTCTGTTTATGTACGCATGTGTACAAATTTCTCTATATAAGTAAAAATATTACTTGATTTCTATCTTTTGTTCTATGGAAATGAACTATCACTGACTATTTATCAGTACATCTTGTGGACAACATGTGATATGATAATGAGTATGGAATCGATGATCAACTTTTCTCAAATGGGGCAACAAATTAGTTCTATATAATTTCAAGCCCCTTTTCTCAAAAGCATTTTATTTACTTTCGGATACTCTGTTTTACAAACAAATCAGTGCCAAGTGGGGGAGAGAAAGAAATTAGTAAACCGCCTGCTGAACAAGCATGGGAACATTTGTATGGATCCCTAGCACCTATGTTAAGCCAGTCATGGTGGTATGTATCTGTGATCCCCAGGCCCAGGGAAAGAAAGACAGGTGAATCCCTCAGGCCATTAGCCATATATTCTACCCAAATTGATGTGCTCAAGGTTCAGTAAGATATTCTGCCTCATAAAATCAGGTGGAGAGTGAATGAGGAAGACACTTTTACTGACCTGTAGCCTCCTGCACATGTGCATATACCCACAGGCACAGGCGCACACACACGTGTGAGCATGTACAAACACCACACACAAACACAATGATTTGACTGAGTTTTAAAAGTATTATCGCAGAATTAGTAGAGTTGCAGAATTGGAAGAGGAGCTGAAGAGACCATCTGTCCCTGGTCAAACCTCTTCATTTTGTGTCTCATAGCATTAAAATGCTTAAGCAATTTGCTCAAGATGACATGTTAGGTAGTCAAAGCATCAGAAGAGGAAAAATTATTGCTATAAAAGGATTCTGTTCTTTTAGACTTATTCTGACTTTGCACTTCTTTTTGTTTGTTTGTTTGTTTCTTTCCTTTTTCTTTCTTCTTTCTTCCTTTCTCTTTTTGAGACAGGGTTTCTCTGCATAACTCTGACTCTCCTAGAACTCACTCTGTAGACCAGGCTGGCATCCAACTCAAAGATCTGCCTGCCTCTGGCTTCTGAGTACTGGGATTAAAGGCATGCACCATCACCACCTGGCAACAACTTTTATTTAATTTGTCTGGAACCAACAAACATAAAACAACTCATGAACACTCAAAGGAATAGTGTGTGAATCTGTCTCTCTCTCTCTCTCTCTCTCTCTCTCTCTCTCTCTCTCTGTGTGTGTGTGTGTGTGTGCGTGTGTTTTGCAGGCTAAACCAAAGATCTTGTTCATGTTACAAGAGCACTCTATCACAGAGCCATACTTAGTCCTTCAAATGTAAAATAGAATATTCCTGGAAAGAACTGGTAAAGGACAGCCCATATGGGAAACACCTGTTGCAGAATTTGAGTCAAAATTTAAAGAATTATGTTCCAAGCATGAGAACCAGTATATGCCCACACACAGCTCTCATGAGAAATGGGAAACTGCTAGAAATCAAGACTGTATTGGAAAACATAATCGAGTTGCTTCAGAGTTCCGTGTTGGGAGGGGCTAGAATGTTGCTTGGTGAGAAAGAAACACAATGCTGGTGGGGCATAGAAAGATCAGAAAAGGGAAGAGGTTAGCAAGCAAAGGAATGAGTAAGATGTGTGTAAAGTCCAAAATTTTTTAACTAAGGAGTAATATGGTGGAAATTGTGTCCTAGGTAGAATATTTCTGTACAGTTTGCTCTTATTTTCTGAAATGCATGAGTGGTTTCAGAAGCCCTCATGAAACAATGAGCCCACTACATTTTCTAGTATATAATGTGGTATAGTTTGCAGAAACAGTGTTGTTTTCCCAGGATATTTTGAAACTTTTTTAAAAAAAATTGTAATGACAGTCAAGATGAAAAGTAAGCAAATGAACAATCATCCAATCTTCCTTTTTTTATTGAATAATGTCCCCCAATTACTATCTCTGCTGTGCCTTTGCTATGGAAAGAGTGATACCCCATTCCAATCACGTGTTACACTAAACTAAAGCACATGGATGTGAAGCAATTCCTTGCTTCTTATAACTGAGGTCCTACGATACCACAGAGACCTATTTAAAAGCTCAAACCATTGACCAGACTATTTCAATTGCAGAATTCACAGCACTGTACATAAGGTAAGGTTTTTGCTTGATTAATGCCAATAAAAATTAAATGACAATAGTTGACATATGGAAAATTTTTGAAAACAAAGAGCTCATATTTTGCCTGAAATGCTGTTTGCTGTTTTCAATTCTTTTTCGTTAAGTTCACATGGAGTAGAGAAAAGGTAACCAGACAGTTTTCGTTATAGCCCCTTTCCTTTTCTTTCTTGCAAAAAGGAAATTATGTTTTCTTTTCTCACTCATTGAAACATTTTTTTCTTCTCATGTTTTATTCTTTTTAAGGACAGATTTTACAAATGTAGCCATTGCTATTATATATTTTGACCTCGTTAAAAGTTTAAAATATAGACAGCTAGTAAGCTTCTCTATTTTTGAAAATACCATATCCCGTTGTTGCCTCCAACTTATCAATAACATGTAGATATAAAAAATCATGGACAGAATACTGAAATCAATACTGAGATTCTAGGATGCTGAGTGCAAGCTTGAAAGGACGCTTTGCAAAAGCAGTTCTCTTCTGTTCTTTGAAGTCTGTTATTCAAAACAATTTTTAAAATTACAATGTCTTTATTTGAGAAAATTTCTTGATGATGCAAAGCTTATATGATTAAGTTAGACTCACTGTGAATAGGTCTTAAACATGCCCCTTACTAATTGGGTCACTTTGGGAAACTTATTTAACCTCTCTGTCCCTCATTTGCTTCAAATGCTAAGAAAGTATTAGAAGGAAATCTGCCTTTCACTGATGCTGAAAACATCACAGGGGTCAAACACTATGAAAGACTTAGAGCAGTGGACGGAACATAACACATAGCCTGCATTAGTTACGAGCATTATTATTATTTCATTGTGGGTAGAGTTTTTACGGCAGTGTTTTCAATTTAATAAAATCTCAGGTGTTCCTCTTCCTTATGAGGGTTGTCTGTTGGAATTGCAGACAATTTTGGCTGACTAGAAAGAAGGGGCAAAACGCTTGTTTGTAGTCATACTACCTCAGGCTAGTACCTACTCCCGCTATTGGATACATTCTGCCCTAACTATTATTAAGCTCATTTGTCTTTTTCTACCTCTCTTCATGACCACTCCTTTCATAGCCACTGTTAAGAGTACAAAAATATGTTTAAAAATAAGTGGATTAGGAAACGCAATCAAATAGAAAGTGGGAAGCTTGCTTCTCGTCTGTGCATTTCCAAGCTCCTTGGGTACCACTGGGCATTTAGCAGCCCAGCTCTGCTTTTTTTGTCCCTCATACGTTTATACCAGCCATACAAGAAACCCTAGTACTTCCCTTTACCTTCTTTAGCAATGATGCAAGATATAGTCATTCATTTCTCAAAGCAGACTGTCAGGGCAAAGAAGAAAGTAGGCAGAAAATCAAAAAGTTTAGTGTACCTACAGGCGATATGCTTCAACAAAAATCTAAGAGATCAAATGATAAAAAATTGCTATAATCTCCTTAGCTGCAGGAACTCTGGAGAGGGTGTCTTTAAATTGTTAATTATAATGTGTTCTGCCTTTTAAAGAATGTCCTTTGGTTATGCATTCAGTGTAATGCCAAAGAGAATTCCATAACAAACATTCACTAATTTTATTGCTTTTTGTATGACACTATGATAAGCCAAGAGAGAACTCTGAAATTAGGATTGCTGTGCTCCCCATTTAAATTTACTCTAATGTCTTAATATGCATTTCTCCTGTGGTTATGAAACAGTCCCATTTTAATCTAACCTGAACCCTCAAGTATCATTTCCATTCCAAGCAAATGAATGATTCATTTATTCAAAATAAAATGAATCATTCTGAAATTGGGTGATTTACATAAACATACGAGACATTAGCTACCTGTGCTAGGAAAACGAGGAGAATTTTGTCATCTTTATTCACATCTGGATCCCCTGGCCCACCCCAATTTTTGCCTACCTAATGTTGAGAGACTTTTTTCGAAGTTCACTCCACTTGAAATTCATGTTATCCAAACGTCTTTGTAACAGGGCTGCTTCATCTGAACTTTCCAGGGACCTCAAGATTTTTTGGCCATTTTCATCGAGATTGTGATAGATGTCCGTGTGAGCTTCAATTTCACCTTGGAGATCCTACCAAACAGCAGGAAGAATACATTCAGAATGATCAAACAAAGAGACTAGCTATGAACGTAAATTTGGAGAACTTATTAGTTCAAAGAAATTCTAATTTTACAGTTTGCAGAATACACCCTGCGTCATTTTTCTTAGGGTCCTGCCTCATGAAGTTATTATGGAGAATAAGAATGAATACCATATTAGATGTAATCAATGTATTTCTTATTTTTTGAATTAGAAGTAGTACATTTATAGCCCATTTCTTTTTTTTTTAAATTATTCTTAATAATTTTATTAATCACATTTGTTACATATTTACTAAATAGACATTTTTTAAAGCTAAGACTTTCAGTTAGCAATATGAAGTAGGTGAGTAAATAATATTGTACATGGCTATTAAAGACTGATACAAACAGTATTTCATAAGTTAAACTTTCTAGTCCATGTATGAAATATTCTGATAAACACACACATATATTTTTATAAAATAAAATGACATGACGAAGTAGATCCCAGTGGTAATCATCCCATTACAATGTGGCTCGAGTTGTATTTTCAAAGCACATATGAATCCATTGTGTTGATTGTGACCATAAAAGCATGGAAAAAAAAGTATAACAAAGGTTTTACTTAGTCCACAACACCTACACATTAATGGGACTCTATGAGACAAGAACATCTTCATGAAAACATACATTCAATTCACCTTAGTGTTATAGCATCATACACATAATACAACATCATGCATTGATTCTTAAACGTTTGATACGTCATTTAAAAATATCACCATAGTTTCAGGCTCAGCAGGTAAAAAGTGTCCTTGGCAAGTTAAGACCTTGGTAAGAGTTAAGACAAGAAGTATGCATTAAGTTTCATTTGTACAGACAGAAATAAAAACACATCATAATATAAGAATCTGACCTTTACATGATATGTCTTCCTGTGCAACATTTTCAGCTTGAACCGGGGACTACAGCACTTATCCTGTTGCATAGCAAACCTAAGAAAACCCAGAAATGGAATGGGCCCTGCTTTAAAATGCCAACTTTGCTTACATTCTGTTGACAGAATGAGTTTAAGAGCACAGGCTTGGACAGTCAATAATCATAATCAGCCACATTGTACTGCTTGCTAAATGGTCACCAGGCGTGTGGATGTGGGAGGGACCTCAAAGAATGGAGGCCTGGAATATGCAACTGACAGTTTGTATTAAACAGCCAACTTTTCTTATCATTTTTCCATAATAAGCCAGAGACATTATAAATTCATTATATATATGTGTTTCCCTCCTTGTTCCCAGCAGAACAGTCAAAGCCAAAGGAACATTCCTTAGAGAGCTGCCGGGCTCCAGCATTCCATTCTGCCTACACAATGAATGGAGGCTTTGTACATTATTTGACTTGCTCTTACAGATTTGTATGCTTCTCTTCAACAAGTTTAAAAATTCATTCTGAAGCTCGGAAAAATTGGATTGATCTGTGTGACTTAAAAAGGGTTTTCCCCACCTCCCATCTCTTACTCTTTCTAAAATTTAATTAAATGATGCTGCTGCAGTAAGAGGGAAGTGGCAGCAATAACATGATAGTAATTCTAAAGACGTGTCTCCTGTTTCCGGTCACATTCAGTTGAAATGCAGAAGTTTGAGTGCTGCAGAAAGAAGGTAGATGGACAATGAATGTTTCTTGTCACCATTTTTGGCACTCAAAGTAGCCCTGTTGGACTCTAAATACTGGAAGAGAAATATAGATGGAATGAACTCAGATGCTAAAGGAAGAAAAATAATAACACAGATTGAAGAACATCTATACTTATCACATAAAACTTGGGGCTGTTTTGGGATGTTATAGCTGGATTCCCAAACTAGAAAATATAGTAGAAAATTATTCATGAGTTTCTTGCTGCATGGAGTTTAATCAGATAGGCATCATTTCCAGGATTTTCTTTTTCCTCTTTCAGTCTCTCTGGGACACTGGAACATCTCTCTCTCTCTCTCTCTCTCTCTCTCTCTCTCTCTCTCTCTCACACACACACACACACACACACACACACACACACACACACACACACTTTCACTATGTTGGGGCTAGGACACATAATTTTTCTCTCAGTCTTCGAAATTTTATTTTTACACGCATGCAACACCGTACTTAGAATTTTTCTTCATTTTCTAAATCTATATGGTAAACCTATAGTTTGCCATTTCTTCAGCAAAAGAGAAAGGTGAGCTTATTGAAGTCAGGGCAGAACACCAGACCTAATTTTGCGAGCATTCCCTCACTCACTTCTCTCTCTCCCTTTGTTTGTAAACCACCTAAAGTTTTTTTCCAGGGGGATGCATTCAGATCCTGTGCATGATATTCAGGGAAACTTACATATTCTCTCTCTCTCTCTCTCTCTCTGGAACTGAGTTGATTCTTAGGGCATAACATTGGTAAGGCCTCTACTACCACTGAGATACAACTCCAGCCACAGAAAATAATTTAACCAATGGAATGACTGTGTAAACACCCTAAGCATATCAGTGATCACACATTTGATTTTTTCTATCTTGCCCTGATAGCAAAGACTCTCTCTTAATTACTAGTTACTTAAACTCATCTGTAATGTGAAACCATCAACATGTTTCTTTGCTGAATAAGTGAGGAATTCTGAGGTGCAAATAGAATGCCGATTCATTAATGTGCTAATTTTCTTCTTTTCCATGACTGAATAAAGACTACTGCATATAAATATCTTTGTTGTCTCATTAACAAAGAAAGGAACACAAAATGAATAAGCAAGTATTCATCTAGTACCAAGTATTTGTTTAGTCTTGGCATCATGGGAAATATAGGAGGAATGCAATTCCTCTTTAATTCTAAAAACCAAGTGTCTATTTTTCTTTTAATTCATTTATATGATCAACTAAATATTGATGAGGAATTCTTGCTAAATCTCATAAACATTAGAAACCAAATTCCTCCTTTTAGAAAGGAACACTGACTGAGATACTGTGCTAGTGTTGGAAGGTAAAACTTACGTCACTTACAGTTTTCTATGTCATGATGATAGTGTAGAACAAGTTATAAAAGTGCCATAAGGGCTCTGTGTGTCATGGAGTTCTTATGAATCTATCACCATAGTTATTTCTTCTTAGCCCTGGCTCCTAGTGAAGCCCATCTCATTTGCTATGTGTCACAGATAAGAGAAGTTGAACTGACTTGCTTACAGTCACTTATCTAGCAAATGTTACAACTGGGAAATTGATCCAGTTTTCTTTACTTTGCCAGGTTCTATGCTGTTTCTCTTAACATATTGTGTTATGAGCATTTGATGAAATCCACAGTAGATATTGAAGCTTCGAAAGGAAACTCCACTGGTGAAAGGAACGAATGCTGGAATATGAAATTTTTTTATTAAAAACCCACACAAAATATTTACTCAAATAGGTCACTTGAGTGAAAAATGAAATTCTGAGTAGATTTTTCATTTTGCAACACAATGTTCAGGAACACCTATAAGACAAAGTACATTGAAATTGTCTCTTTTCTATATAACATAGCCTACTGATTTATCATTTTGTTTACAAGACCTTGGGGACAATTAGTTTAATCAACAATGATGTAAAATATCAATATAAACAGAGTTCTGTCATATTCCTTTGGGATGGCAGACTAGTGTTCAATCGGTCAAACTATAGGACTCATGTACAGTCTTGAACCTGAAGTGAATATTGCTAAGGGACACGGGATTCTCTCTTAAAGGTTATAAGGAATATTATTCACGACCATCAGGTAGTGTGAACTATAGGAGGAGAGGAAACATAGATGCAGCAGGTAGGATGAGACATAAATCTATTTGAGTAAAGCTATCAGGAGGTCACTGGCCTTAGACTTATATTAGACTTAGGAAACATAGAAAAGCAACAAGTTGGTAAAGATAATAAATATGATTATCAGAAAATAACCAATCTGAATACAGGATACTTTTCATAGAACATATTAGTTTTATTTCCTTTCTGAACTAACCAGAAAAAAATCACTCAAGTCATAGGTACTACATACATTTTGGGATAACTGGCTTTTCTTTGTTCTCATTGTGATTGTAGTTCTCTAGGCAAAATAATAGCTAGTGAATAGTGGAAAATATTATCTATATAAACAGCAACATACGTAAGACTTATGATGAACTAGGCACAACTCAATAGACTGTACATGCAGAATCTTATTTTATCTTTTTAATAATACTATATAGAAAACACCATTATTATCTTCATTTTCTATGTAAGAGAATGATTTTACAGCACTGTTAAAAAATGCCCAAGATCACATAGCTAATAGTTCTGTAAGATTTTGAACCTAGATACTTAGACTTCAGGAGTTATGATCTTAACCATAAGGTTACATTTCCTCTGAGCTTTTAAATAACTGGTGATAACTTTTCTTATTAATAATACTCCCACATGAATTTCAGTAAATATAACATTGCTGTCAGGTAGTGAAAACTATTATTGTTTTCAGTACTCCAAGAAGGATGTGATCTTATTCTGCAGTGTGTTAAACAGAACTGAAGTGGTGGATGGAGATACAAAGAGAAGAAACATGAAGTTGAGAAAGTGAGTGCAAATGGAAAAAATGAAAAAATGCACTCCTGGAAAGGAAATCTGTATTAACGCTCTCTATAATTCTGTAGAAAGTTCATCAGTGAACACCAAGAAGGCTCAGGCATTATATAAGAAATCTGACCAGGGTTTACAGTGTCAGTGAATGGGTATGCTACTACTTCAGGTAGGAATTTTAGAAATACCACATGTCCTCTTTTTCTGCGAGTCTAATCTCCTGTTATAAATTCTCCCTTTTCAGCACCCAAGGAAAACATAAGGCAAAGCAGCTAAATAGGCATAAGTTTGATTCTTCCTCTTCCTTGTTCCCTTTCATGTCTCCAGCTTCACTAAATATTAAACTATACCTAACTAGCTGAGGTGTTTCTTCGGATGTTCCAGGGAGCAATTTTGTAAAATTCCTTGCACAGCATCTAGAACACAAGTCTTTATAATGGATAGGCCATAGAAGGCTTACTATTACAAGGAGATCCAGATGGAAACCAAGGGATAAAAAAAATTTCATGAAATGATGAGATGCGTCTTGAGTCAGAAGAAATAGACAGAATATCGAGAACAGGGAAGAAGACATTCCAGGTAGAGAGACTAGTGCAGAAAGGGCATTCATGTGAAACAAGCTTAATTTATGAGCCATGGTAATAAATTGCAGTCTCTTAATGGAATGGAAAATGAGTGGTAGGGAGAAATTGAATCGATCAAGTTCCCTAAATTAAATAGGTGAGAAACCTACTTAGAAAGTGATTGAAAATAAAAGTTTGTAACAGAAAGTACAAAGGCAACATTATTAAATATTTTAACTATGTCATTCAACATCTAGAATGATCTTTGATGCTTTTAAGCAATAAGGCAATTGTGGAAGATTATTAAATGTTAATCCATTTTTAATAGAAGACACATGAAGAATGAAGATAGTAACAGTGTTGTACTCTCCTTTTTATTATCCCAAACAATGGATGACTAGACTATTCTAAATCATGGAATTTTCTTACCTATGTATATAGAATTAATTTTCTTTTAAATAGGATTCAGTATATTAATTCAGCCACTATAAAAACAATAGTATGGAGAGTACTGAGACAAGTTAAACACAAAATTACCATATGAATAAACAGTCCAACCCCGGACAGATATTCAAAGGAAATAGAATCAATGTGCCAAAGAGACATTTGTGTCTTCATTTGTGTACTCTTTAGAAAGTGCTAAGACATGAACATACTGTAATTCTTCAGTCAATGATTGGACAAAGAAAACATGTTACTAGATACAATGAGGTAGTATTCACACATAAAGGAAGTGCAATCTCATCATTGACCAGAACATGAATAAACCTAGAAGACAAACACATACTGAGTGAAATAACATAAAAATAGGATGAGGACTATTACGTGATCTCATTTATACATAAAGCAATGTAAAAATGCTGAAATCATAGTTGAGAGTAAAGTCACAGTTATCAAGTGTTAGGTGAGGGAGCATGCGGGAAAGAGGAGATGCTGGAAAAATGGAACAAAGTTTTCAATGGAAATTAACAATAAGCTTTAAAGATATTTCAAGCTGTCCAGTACAGTAAAATATTTTTCAAAAAAAAATGATAAGAAACAATGTCACTGAGTTGCTGTTAAAACATGATGCTGAATTCCATAGATAAATGCAATTATGGACTATTAATTAAAATACATTAATTCGCTAGACAAATAACATTCTACAACTTCAAGATCATGGAGAAATGAAGAAATAAACAAACACAGAAATAATAAAAACAAATGGCTATTATTGATCTAAAAATTTCATTATGGATACATTGACTCTGATGTTTTTTGAGAACAACTAGTATATAAATAATAAAAGGAACAGTAGTTACTCTTACAGCTTACTAAGAGTGAAGAGTGACTTGATTTCCAAGTGTGTATAAAGTCAGAGACAATAACCAAAACAGGGCAGAAGCTATCCTTATTGGCTAATCATTTGAGAACATTGTGAATTGGGAGCCTTCGGCTCATACAGTATGGCTCTCTGTATGTTAATAAGTAATAATTATGAAAAACATCACTTGGCTTTATAGTCAAGCAAAATAATCAATAATCATAATGATGGTTCTGAGTTCATCAAAGAAAGTAGATTGCTCAGCAAACTTGAAGAGAAATGAAGCATATGTGAAACAGTGTTCTCCAACACAAGTGCTTTCAAAGGGTTTTACTATTTTAGAGAAGTTGCAAAAGCAACCACATAAAATTCCTTTAGTTTGATTATGATCCATCATTCATTCAACATTAGCTGTAAATAGCTGAAGCTTCCAAGTGTAGACACACAAACACAACTACACAAACACACCATCGTGGGATGAGAACAGAAATGAACTCTACATTTTCATTGAGAGTTCTTTAAAAAAAAAATTTCTGGATTCTTTGGGAATTTCATGCCATGTATCCCATACTACTCATTTTCCAGTATACACTCAGTATACACTCTCCAACATTGCAACTTCCCTGCCAAAAGAAAATGAGTAAAAATAGAAATTAAAATAAAAAGTCATGTCGTTTCTCTGTCTTTAGCACATCTCCATCACTTATTCGTTCATTGGAATCATATTGAGAGCTATGATTTGCGGGGTGTCTTGCAGTATATTCTTTTGTCTGAGCAACTTTACTTGCAAATGTTCATTGCAATGAGTCATTGGTCTGTTTTAAGGCTTCTGGCTTCTGGTACACTATCAATCCTGGACTGTCACCAAAACTGCTCTTGAGTATCCTGCTGTTGCGCCAAGTCAAGGAGATCCTGTGACTGTCATTCTGCAGGTCCAATCCCTTCACGTGCTTCAGCAGGTCATAGGTGGGGTAAATGATGAGGTGGGTCAACACAAAGCCCTAGATGTTGGCCTGGGTAGTAGCTGGGTTGAAAGTCCCTGGCCTTCACCAGGACACCCCCCTCCATGAGGGGTGGGACCAGCTCTCCCTCATCCTCATCAATGGAGCCTGTTTTTGTGTCCACACCACCAGGGGAAACACTAATTTTTAAAGTTACATAGCTTTAAAATGTTTAAGTCTAACCCGTGTTCTCTAAATTCCATTTATTCCCCTATCCTCTCCAGCACTATTGCCTTTCAACTTCATGTGCTATTTTTTTTAGCCCACTTAGAGTGGGCTAATCTTTAGAGTCCCCTTAGTGCTGCCCGTAGGTGTATGGGTGCAGGACCATCTACTGAAGCATGGGTAGCCTTTCAACACCTACAACCTTGAAGAAAACTGATTTTCTTTCTACCAGCAGAAATTGCTGATAACTCCTCAGGTATGGGTAGGACTCTGTGATCACTTCCCTCTTCTATGCTAGGATTTTCTCTGACTTGGTCTTCACAATGTCTCTTGAATTCTGTCACAATCACAACTGTAAACTCTTATGTACAACTGCCATGCTGTAACAGCAAATCTTTGAACATGTGCCTGCCAAGCAGAGTGAAAGAACCTCCTTGGTCTGGTGTTTGCAAATCCCTTTTAGTGATTCATTTTGCCTACATGTTAGAAATATATCAGTCTGGTATTAACTGGACAGTAGACTAGAATCAGTAAAAAATAAACTTTTTGAAAAGTTATCCATATGAAGAAATTGGACTATTTTGACCCTTTAAGGACTTTAACCTAGCCACTAAAGGTTCATAGTTAGACCAGGACACAGACTTGAGGAGAGAGACACTATAAGGAGTGGCTTTGTTACTCTTCCATTGCAATTCTGTTTGAAGCAGCAGAATGTCATCCCAAGGGAAGGAAGCAAGAGTCAATTTAAAGACTGGTGTTTGGCTCAGAGCCAGGTGACTCCTGGTAACTAAGGAGTGTGTTTTCAGGTCTACTGCATTGCAATTTACCTTAAATGCTGGGCTATGGATTTAGGAGTCTACAAGATTTGCTTTAAAAAATAGCTGTTATTAACATCCTCTGAGATTATTATCCTGCAGGGTTTGTTGTCTTTGCTTTCATGTCTCGCTTGGAAATTCTCACACTTTCAGCATGAGAATAGCGGAGAGAAGGGATAAGCTTTCTTGCCTCAGTACATTCCCAGGTGCAAAGGTTTATTTCCAAATCAAATCTTTGAAAATGCCAGGCCCAGGGTGGATTACTCCTGGAGGAAACTGAACACAACCTCATTTGTCAGACTGCCTTAAGCAAACCCATATTGCATGGTTATCCTTTACTTTACAGCTAATATCCACTTTTGAGTGAGTACATATAATGGTTGTCTTTCTGGGTCTGGGCTACCTCACTCAGGATGATGTTTTCTACTTCCACCCAGGTGCCAGCAAATTTCGTAATGTCATTGTTTTTAACAGCTAAGTAATACTCCATTGTGTGAATGTACCATATTTTCTTTATCCATTCTTCCTTTGAAGGACATCTAGGTTATTAATAAAGCTGCTATGAACACAGATAAGCAACTGTCTTTGTGATATGACAGAACATCTTTTGGGTATATGTACAGGAGTTGTATAGCTGGGTCTTAAGATAGGTCAATTCCCAATTTTCTGAGAAACTGCCATATTAATTTCTAAAATTGTTGTACAGGTTTGCACTTTCACCAGTAATGGAGGATTGCTTTCTTTGCTCCTCTCCAGCACGAGCTGTCACTTGTGCTTTTGATCTTAGTCATTCTGACAGGTATAAGATGGAATCTCAGATTTGTTTGGATTTACATTTCCTTGGGGAATGAGCTAGAAACCTAGTACAATGGATCTCCCAGGAATATGAGGACGAGTCTAGCAATGGGTTATACGGAGCCTGAAATAGTCACTTCCTATAACCAGACAAGGCTTCCAATGGATGGATTTGAACTCACACCAAGCCACATAACCTTTGACCTACAGTTTCCCCTGCTTACAAGATATGCTGGAGTAAAGGTGGCAAAAAAATTATGGGAGTGGTCAATTAATGGCTGGTTCAGCTTGAGATCCATACCATGAGAGGTAGCCCACCCCTGACACTTCTTGGAGGGCCAAGATCCAGAGAATGAACAGCCCAGAGACCTAGGATAGAACAAGGTGTAACTGGGAATTAAAAAGTCAATGAAATGATTCCTAATGATATTCTGCTATACTCGTGGATTTTTGCCTGTCCAATTGTCATCTGCTGTGGGAACTCCTTCAGCCAATAGCCTTTAAAATAGCTGCCCACTTTGGACATGGTCCCATGTACTATAAATGCAGATGAAAAGCATGCAAGGACCTCTTGGCTTACTGGTAAAGATATGTTGTCTATCTCCTTCGGTAGCTACATGGAATCTCCCTGACTCCACCACTCTCTCTCTCTCTCTCTCTCTCTCTCTCTCTCTCTCTCTCTCTCTTTATCTCTGTTCTTATTTCCCACCTGGCTTTACTCTGCTAAGCTATTGGTCCAAACAGCTTCATTCATCAACCAATAAAAACAACACATATACAGAAGGATATCCCACATCAGTCATCAGAGAAACTTCAGCCAATAACTGATGTAAATAGATCTAGAAACCCACAGCTAATAATAGGCAGAACGCAGGGAATCCTGTAGAAGAAGAAGAAGGAAGGAAAAATTGTGGGAATCAAAAGAGTCAAGGTCAGCACAAAGAAAACCTCACAGAATCAACTAACCTGGGCTCATTATGGCTCACAGACTCTCAATCACCAACCAGAGAGATTGTATGAAACTGGCCTAGGCCCCTCTGCACATGTTATCTTTGTATAGCTTTATGTTCTCATGGGTCTACTAACAGTGAGAGTAGGGGCTGTCTCTGACTCTGCTACCTGCTTCTTACTGGGTTGCCTCATCTAGCCTTGATAGAAAAGGAGGTGCTTAGTCTTATTATGGCTTGATACAACATGGTTGGCTTATATACAGGGTAGGCCTACAATTTTTTGAAGAGAAAGGAGGTGGAGTAGATGTGGGGTAGGGAGGTTGGGGGAAGGGACTGGGAGGAGAGGAGAGAGGAAGTAGAAACTATGATTGGGCTGGAAAAATTAATTAATATATAATAAACCTGTGTTCTATCAGATTAAAAAAATCTAAAAGAAAAGAGTAATTTTATCAATAGGTATCACAAATCAAAGCTAAATCAAGATTAGATAAACAATTTAATTAGACCCAATTTAATTATAAGCCCCAGTGAGATAAAAGTAGTCATTAATTCTTATTGGTTAACTCTTACATATTAATTTAATCCATCTCCATCAATCTGCATATTGCCACGTGGCTGTGGCTTACTGTGGCATCTGTCTCCAGTGGACTACATGGCTCTTCTCTAACTCCTTCTCCTTTCTTCCAGCATTCTGTTTAGTTTTCCCCACCTACCTAAGTTCTTCCCTGCTATAGGTTCAAAGCAGTTTCTTCATTCATTAATGGTAATCACAGCATAGAGAGGGAAAGCCCACATCTGAACCATGTTCACTGCAGCTTTTCTCATAAACCGAGTGCAGTGGAAACTCCCTGGAATTTATGAGGGTTATCCTAGTGAGGACTTCTAGTTTTGAAGGATAGGGATTCTGAATTGGCCATTTCTTGTAACCAGGCAAAGCTCTCAGTGGCATGACTGGGTTCCATTCAGTGGAGTTGTTTGTCAAAGCGTTCCCAGGGAGATCCCCAAACAACCCAGGCTGATGTTAGAGCAGAGGCTTGCACTCTGAAAATGATAGGCAGGACCCCTTTGCCTAGGACAACTTGCTTACAGCTCATTGAACATAGAGATGTTGAGTGATTACCTGCATGGAGCCTTCATCCCCAGGTTCTAGTCTCTTTAGTGCAGGAAGGTACTCCACAGACTATTGAAAGAGAAACCTAGACCGCAGTCCAGCCATCAAACCCTCAACCTACAATCTTTGCTGCCTGCAAGATGTGCTTGGGCAATGGTGGTACAGAACTTATGTGAGTGGTCAACCAATTTTTGGTTTAACTTGGGGGTTATGTCAGGAGAGAAAGCCCATGGCCTACACTTTCCGGATGGTCAGAAATCAGAGACCAGATAGCCCTGAAACCTAGGGTAGACCCAACTTGCAAAAAAAAATTTCTGATGGATTCATAGATTGGTGCCTTGTCCAGTTGTCGTCAGGGAAGCTTTCTCTTGTATCAGATGGGAGCAGCCCACAGGCAGACATTAAGGGGAGATAGAGTCTAAAGTGGAGGTCTTCATTGGGTCCCTCCCTTCAGGGTTGAGGAACCCCACAAAATAAGGGACCGAAAGTTCGTAGTAGTCAGAGGGGGCTGGAGGACAACAGGAGAACATGGCCAATCCCATCAACTAAACTGGGCTCAAGTGGTCTCTGTGCATATATTGTGGCTATTAGCTTGGTGTTTTCTGGCAGTCCTAACTTTGAAAGTGTATGTGCTTTTTACTCATTTGTCTGATTTGTGGTCTTTTTTACTTCTGTTGGGTTGTAGTCTTCAGTGTCCGTGAAAGGTGTTTTTTTGTTTGTTTGTTTGTTTTGCCTTATTGTATTTTGTTTTGTCATGTTTGATTGTTGTCTCTTAGAGGCCTGCTATTTTCTGAGGTGAGATGGAGGGGGAGGGAACTGGGGGAGTGAGCCCTTAGGAGTGGGGAGGAGTGGATGGCCAGGAAACTGTGGCCAGGATGTATTTTATTTGAGATGAATCTATTTTTAAATAAAAACAAAAAATGAAAAAATAGTAATAAAGTAACATAGTGACCTTATCTGGTTTAGGCTTTAAAGAGACTGCTCTTTGGAGATTTAAAAAGGTATAAGACGGAAAGAGGAAAGATGTCCATTTATAGTCCAGTCTGTCTACTTCAGCAGGAGATAATGCTCGCCTTGATTGATATGATTACACAGAGAAGTAGACTGATGGGAGATATATTTAGATTCTAACTTCTGTCACTTATGTTTTAAGAGTTTGAGAAAATTACAAAATATTTTAAAGTCTCTTTTTATATATCATCTATAAAGAAGGCCCAAAATATCTGGCTTATCCTGTTTGGTAAAGATGTGGGTAGAACAGCTAAGTGTCTAACCCAGTGAGTGTTCATTAGAGTGGAACGGCTTGTTCTGCATCCTTCTGTCATGACTCTCACTCTGTTAGCAGGGAATAGATAAACGTGGTTTAAGGAAAATGAATACCAGATTCATAGAAATGCAGGTCATCCCTGTAGGCAGGGGCTAAGAGGGACAGCTAAAGAAGGTCAATGGATGAAATTCAAAGTGTACAGAGAAGCCACTGACTGTTCAGGAAGTAGCCTGCTGATTATATTTGATCTTATAAAGATGAGATTTCACTACAGCTTCCTGGAAATGAGTACAACAATAAAAAAGTACTGGGCCATGATTATTGGGAAGGCAGTTTTAAGGAAAAATTTCAGCAGAGAGAGAAAGGAGGTCAGGTATCTAGACGACAGTTTAAGCCATTCATGAACAGCAAAGCAGGCATTTTCAGGAGTACTTATGAGCAATAGCAATAAGCAATACATGGCTCAACCTCATCTTTCCCTTCCCCTACATCTTTATGGTAGATTTCAGGCAAGGGAAAACTCTTCATAAAATCGTTTTAAAGACAGAAACACTATTTTAGATTTGATTTCCCCATGTAAAATATACTGTATTGGACATTCCTAAAATACACAGGTGTGAGTTCTAAGGGACACAATCTCTTCAGAAAGGGTGGGCAGAGTAATACTTTTAAAAGCTGGATGTCATGGACTCAGTGAAAAATTAATGTTGATATCAATTTGGTTCACAGGACTGCTGCAGGATGATAGAGGCAGTTGTAAGACAGGCTGGGATTTCATCTTAACACTTTATCTAAAGCCCACATAGAAGACCTATATACAACTGCAGCATTGTTACAGATACTGTTTATACTGTTTCATTGCTCACAATTGGATAAACACTTCCTACACAAGACATCTTGTAGAAATTCATTGCCAACAGTAGTCTTAAAGGCCTCTCCAGACAAACAGTAGACTACACAGTTAAATCATAGAGATAACGGTATACAGAAAGCCTACAGTGGTGAAGGTGCTTTTAGTTCTGTGCTATGTTTTATGGTAAGTAATCAGCCTGAGTGAAAATAACTATCCATATCTAAGAGTGACCAGCTAGATCTTTTGAATACTGAAACATATTTATTGTTGCAGAGCTGTTGCAAAAGGGGCGAGCAGGTTGTGATCCCCCTGCTGCTTGCCTCCCAGCCACCAGCTAGCTTATACATGAAATGACCACACGAAAATTGTATTAATTAAATTACTGCCTGGCCCATTATCACTAGCCTTTTCTTGGCTAACTCTTACATCTAAAACCAACCCATTTTTGATGATATGTATCACCACTTGACTGTGGCTTACTGGCATGAGTCTAATCAGTGTTCATCTCGGGCTGGAGAATCATGGCATCTCTCTCACTTCCTTTTTCTCCCAGCCTTCTGTTCTGTCTACTCCACCCACCTAAGGGCTGACCTATCCTAAAGGCCAAGGCAGCTTCTTTATTAACCAATGAAAGCGACAGAAATAAAGAAGGGCCCTCCTATACCACAGAGCCATTAAGAGTAGAGGGAGTAATGTACAGGGATGAAAAGAACAGGGAATGCCTGACATCTTCTACAACCTTTATACCAACCCTATAAGTACATTTTCTTATAGACAGTTTTTTATGTATATGTTTTGCCTGCATGTATGTATTGCATCATGTGCAGGCAGTGCTTATGGAGTTCAGAAGAGGGCATTGGATCCCCTAGAACTGTAGTTACAGATGGTTGTGAGCTGCCATATGGATGCTGGAAATCAAATCTGGGTCCTCTGGAAGAGCAGCCAGTGCTCTTAACCACGGAGACATCTCTCCAGTCACTGAAGTACATTTTCTTCTCTGCTAACTGAGGAAATGACAATTTAGGGAGGTTAACTCTTCCCAATGCCATAGCTGCTATGTGGCTGAGACAAGTTCAGAGCACACATCTATCTGGATTTCTGTGCATGCCAAACTCCAATTCTTTCCATACTTATCAAATATAAATCAAACAACTTGGGATTTGGCTTAATGCAGCACAGCAGCATAATTTAAAAATGAAGGTACTTGTAGATAGCAAATTTGAGAAATTTACTAGGCTGTTCTGAAAGCAATCAGTAACAACTGAAATATTTTCTCAATCAGAATGGTTAGTCAAATCTTTCACAGTTCCTTCAGTATTAATACTATAATTTAATTTTACGATGTGGATGATCAAACATAGAGCCATATGCATGCTAAGAAAGGAATGTGCCACTGAGCAATGTTTCCAGCTCTTTGATATATTTCAATGCTTGTAGATGAACCAGATACATTTATATTCTAAAATAGTCAGCTATATTCCCATAAACAAAGACACATTTGGTTATAGTTATGTGCCATTTATCTGTATTATGTATAGAGTTAAAAGTTAGAAAAGATTATTTCTAGAATCTGTCATTAAGTTATTTATTCATTTAAAGACTGTGTTTGAATATTAGAAGTTAGCAATTAGTTGATGTTAAGTCTCATCCCAAAAGTAATATTTAAGAAGAAGGCAAGAACATATGGCAAAGTACCATAATTATTGTTTATAATACACTAGAAATCATAGCAGCCATGCAACTAATTTCCTCTGACTTGTTTTAATCATGAAGATGTAAATGTAAAAATAAACAAGAAAATTTTCTCATCTCTTATCTCTAGAAAAAAACATTTCACAATATCCTGCCTAATAATAGAACAATTCTATAGTAAGGTAAATGTTTAGAGTGGGCTAATGATATTGTCTTAGTTAGGTTACTCTTACTGTGATGAAAAATTCAGTTTTATATAGCAGTTCATCTTTAAAGGTTGCAAGGAAAGGAATTCAAGCAAGGCAGAGACCTGGAGACAGGAGCCGATGCAGTCTATGGAGGAATCCTGTTTACTGGCTTGCTTCCCAGGGCTTGCTCAGACTGCTTTCTTAGAGAACCTAGCACTATTTGCCCAAAAATGACACCACCCACAATGGTCTGGGCCGTCCCTCGTTTAAAAGTAACTTAGAAAATGCTTGACAGGCATGCCTATAGCCCCATCTTATGGAGGCATTTTTTTTTTTCAATTGAAGTTCCATCCTTTATGATGACCCTAGCTTGTGTCAAGCAGATAAAAAACTAGCCAGGACACTTAATACTCTAAGTATGTCTCTGTCTTTAAATAACAGCGCAGCTTCAAATATAATGAAACCCACAATACACAACCTTCTATTCACTAATGAGAACTCTTTATCCTAAAACTTAAAGGTAATAACTTTAAAATCATCTCTAGGTGTTTATGAGTGTTCAATGCTAAAGAGAGTTCTAATACCACAATGTTAACTGAAGTCCTTCTAACATAATTGCGTCTGATTCCCTGGTGTTCTTTGGTGAATTATGTTCTGTTTACTAGCAAGTATAAGAAATTACTTCTTCTGGGAAATATAACTTTTTTTGGTGCTTGGCCAATGTCTTTAGTCTATTTTGTGTTCTCTCATGGAATAAGGCAGTGATAAGGAGGAAACAAAATGACTGTTCTCAATGTCTGAGGAGGAGGAGGAAGATGGGAAAAACACATAAGCAGTATAAAGATATATAATATTGGACTATGTCCTGATAGACATGTAAATGAGAAAAAGATAAAATTCTAAGTGATATATCTTCATTCCTAGAACTTATACTGCAAAGGGAAAGAAATCTACTCATAAGCTTTCAATTGTAAGACTGCAATTCCTTGGCAAAACATCCAGTTGAATACAAAATATGTGATAGTTTCTTAGAGCACTTTGTTGAAGCAGGTACAGGGCATTTGGGACATTTAGTCATAAGACGATGCTCTTTTGTCTAAGCATCCCTGTCAGACCGAGTTTTGATAAGACTTTTCATGCCAGCAAGATAAACATTGCAGTTTCAATAAGGAACTAGAACATGTACATCTGGCTTTGACAGGGTAATTTATGCATCAAGAATTCTAAATGGCCATTACATTATATTACTAATTTAAAAATAGGAGAAATCTGTGTCATAGTGTTCGGAGACAGGAGAAATTATATTTCATAACATCATTGTCAATGACCTTGAGTATAAATGGGGAAGCCTAGTGGTGATCAGCAAAGAAACATGATAACAAAGTCATGGCCATAGTGTTTTACAATAGATAAAAGTTTTCATTCTTTCTTCTCAGACATGGGTGAAATGCCATGAATCTCTGATCTAGTGTGATACAATTTTAAATTTAACAGAAAAAAGAACAAACAAGAGAATAAGAAATTATCATCAATAATATCTAATTATTACTGTTTCTTGAAGAGAAAGGCTGAAAACAATTCCGATGAATACTGGTATAATTTTCATTCACTGACTTTTCATCTATTTCTTTTTGGAAAGTAGAAGGCAGATGAGAGATAAACAAAACTTTGGCTGAATGTCCTCTTAAAATCACAGGATTTCTTGTATTTTAATCAGCCTATTGAACAGCTCTAAAGCAAATAAAAAAAACCAAATAATACGTGGTAATGTTAAATTGGACCATTTTCCCACAGGAAATGAGACCAATTACCTTTTCCCACGAGATGGCTGACTGCCACAGCAAACGTTAGAATGTTTGCATATGGCCTTAAGAAATGTTTAGGTGCTGACCAGAAAAGTAGGGGATCAAATTGAAGGCAGAAGAAAAAGCATGAGTAAAGTTGATGGCAAGGTGAGATAGGATAAGTACACATGAAAGTTGTGTGACTATGTGACTGGAGGAGAGACCTCTGGGTGATATAGGATAGGTAATATGTAGCAGCAAAATGACAATATTTCTATGTACATAAATGCACATGTGTTTGGGTATATGTGTATTTATATATTCAAATGTAGATAGATAGATGAGGCTAGGCTGTGTGGGATTTTTTGAGTTTTTGCAACTAACATTCTGGATTTTCATCTTATGAAGATATTTAATGCGATAAATATTTATCTTTTGGAAGCAGCATCTTGTGATTAGTAAAACGGTGTATTAGCAGCGAGAACAGCAGACCTGGAGAAAAGTGAGCAAGATATAATAATAGTCTAAACAAGAGAAGATAATGTTTTAAACTAAGGCCACAGATAAAGAATAGAAAAATTGTATTTTCAGCCAGGCGTGGTGGCACGTGCCTTTAATCCCAGAATTTGGTAGGCAGAGGCAGACGAATCTCTGTGAGTTCAAGGACAGCGTCATCTGCAAAGCAAGTTCCAAGACAGCCAAAATTACACAGAAAAATCCTGTTTTGAAATATCCCCCCCACAAAAAAGAAAAGTTGTATTTTCAAAAGCTCATAAATATGACTTTCAGAATGCAATGATAATGTGTGGGGAGGCACGTGCTCTGTCTTAGAAAAGAAAATGTAACATTTGATGCTGACTCATAATTTAAGTGTTATCAATCTGAGGGGATATGAGTGGTTTAAAGTAGGAATCTGAAGGAAGAGTGAAGTTAGAATGACAATTCTAGAACTCAGCAATTTACAATCCTTAGTCATGGTTTCCTGGAATAACATATTAAATAGACATTCTCCTATACTCTTCTAAGCATCTGTCTTCCATGTGTCATTCAATTTTACTTGTACATAAGAGGTTGGATCATGTATAGTGTACACAGCACAGTAATGTCAAACTTGAGTGAGCTTAAGGGAATTATTAAAACCAACTCTTAATGACCTCTCATTATACCCATAGATTAAATCATCACATAATCTTCACCAGAGAAACATCTGTTTGCAATAGATGATGATCACTACAGAGACCCAAAACTGTCCAAAGTGTAGAATGAGAAGACTGAAAAATGTTTAGCATTAATGGATTATATATACCCCAGTACCTACTCCAAAGACTCAGGGATCATTGCAGAAAAGGAAGCAGAAAGAATTCAGGTAGTGGTGGGTGGCCACAAGAAAATCATAACTTCTGTAAACACAAGATGGAAGTTGTACACGTGAACTCACAGTGATCAGTGATTTTGATGCCATGAAAAAAAAACTGTGCAATCTCATGTCAGACAAAATTCTACCATGGGGAGGACATTTGGGCACAAGTTTCCACCACTAGCCAAAGAGTTATTGGAAATTTTTAGCTGCTGGGAAAGAGTCAGTTTTCTATAAGATTATAGAACTTAATAGGTCAGCTAGGCTCCAGTGAAAGGCCACACATCCAAAA
This sequence comes from Dicrostonyx torquatus, assembly GCA_028555095.1. NCBI lineage: Eukaryota > Metazoa > Chordata > Mammalia > Rodentia > Cricetidae > Dicrostonyx > Dicrostonyx torquatus. The sequence continues at coordinate 1,593,121 of JAQHUG010000158.1, forward strand.
GTATTTGGACAATTTAAATTGGCCTTGATGGAAAATAAAATTAAGTGGGAAGCAGAGGGAGGGATTGGGAAGAGTTGGAGTAGTAAATATGATAAAATATGTTGTATGAAATTCTAAAAGAACTAATACAAATAACAAATGTTCTGATTTGTATATCCCAAGCTCTGAGTTTGTGATACTGTAAGATAAACTCTTGAGCTCAAGAATGTACATGTCTTATTGGTGATTTTAAGACTGTTATCCATTCCTAGAATGAAATATTAATCTATGACATTAATATTAATCATCTGGCTGTTGTGAATTCCTTTGAGTGAATCATTGATCCTCTCGTGGGAAATCTATACAAATATTCATAAATGAAAAATTTACCCATAATTTCATGAATTTCCATGAGGGACTAGGAAGAAATAGCATAGAAGTCCACTGAAACCTACTGTCACTTCTAACTTCTAAAAACCAAGTAATTAATAAAGCAGCATAGCTCCCAATTACTACCTTAATGGGAAACTCTGAGGAAGAATAGCACCTTGGAAAATGTAACCAAAGTATGCTTTTGCTTTTTTATATATCTTGAAATTACAGTGATGCTAAGTACCAAATGGCCAGATTTTAAGAAAAGGACATCTTAAATGACAGTTCTTGGATGTTACAAAGAAACTGGGGACACTATCCTGATTAAAACAATAACCTGTTTTGTTTTTTGTTTTTTTGTTTTTTTTTTAGTTTGCCCTGATCTGAGCTTGGGAAATAAATAAAAGTAGTGGGTAGAAGTAGGTAACTACTGAGAGAAGGGGCAAGACCATCCAGGGTTCTGTCTAGGAACGGACCCAGCAGTTTGAACCTCAGGGATAGTGCAAATAGGCTCTCACTTGTTCTCTATCTCATGGCCCAGTGAAACAGTTCAAGAACAAAGTATGAGATAATTAAGAATGTGCTTAAAGGAAAACTTGAAACCAGCTGTGCTCCATGAAGAGGTGAGTCAATCACCATAGCAGAGAAAGGAACATTTTGCAGTAGAGATATTTTTAAATGGCCCTGAAAGAAGATAGAGGTGTTCTTTATTTCATGGCAATCCAATCTTTCATTTGAAAGACCCCAGGCCTGCTCTACATGCATGCAAAGAGTTGGAAGCACGAGACCAGTATTATATTATTAATTTCAGCAAATATAAATTAAAGTGGTGACAGCGAGGCTGGGGAGAAAAAGGTCTCCTGAGCTGGAAAGCAAACGCTTTCTTCCCCCTGTCAAAGAAAGGATACAGCCATAGGCAAAAGAGCCCCAGGACAATCTAGTTCTGAACCTGTGAATCAAAACCCCTTTGGATGCTTAATGATATATCAGATATTTATATTATGATTCATAATACTAGTAAATAACTGTTATTTTTACAGAAGTATCAACAAAAGTAATTTTATGGCTGAGGGTCACCACAACACGACGAGCTATGTTAAAGGTTGGAGCATTAGGAAGGGTGAGATCCACTGATCTAATGAGAGTACATCTCTGAATCCACGAAAATATTTTTGTTCTTACTGCATAGGCTGCATTGCCTAAATCCACAACAAATGATGATATTGTTTCATCTTCTTTGTCTTCAATTTTCTCAACAAACTTGTCTGAGGTCTCATTCTGGGCACACTTACAGAGCAATTACCATAATCATAAAAAAAAAACTTCAAATGAGATTTAAAATGTAATTAAATGGCAGATTTGATGTGGTGAAGGAGTTGTGTTGGCCATACATCACATGCCAAAGAGCTCTCACTCAGCTAGCCTATGGCATGACCCCAATTTCACTCTGGTGAGATTACATGTCCCCGTTTCATCCTTACAGCCTGATTAGGAAAAACTAAAAGGAGATGAAATTGCCTCTCTGTTAGAGGGAAGTTCATGAATCTGCATTAAACGAAGGCACCCTTCTTCCCTTCCTTTGTCTCTCTTAGACTTCTGAAGCTGCGAGAAACTCCTTGAGCACGGAAGTGAACGCTCACACTGACAGGCAAGAGCTGAAAGGATATGCTTGGCCCACAATGCGGAGCCCTGTAAATCCTAGGGCCTATTCACAGGGTTTTACATGTGATTGCTAAGAACGTGGAAACTACAGGTTAAAGCTCTCCAGATGGATGAATGCTTGCTTATGAAAGACTGCACAGTACCTGGGAAAGCAAGAAAATATTCCTTGGGCAGTTTTTGAAAGCTCAAAAGTAACCAGCCTATGCTTCACTACTAAATCAATACAAGAGTTTAGCTACGGAATTTAGCTATCCCAGAAACGTTTTGCTTACCTGGACCCTCCATCTTTGTGTTCATCATGTGAAATTAACTAAACTTTTTGGTTGGTGGTCACTTTAAATATCGACACCTAATTATACAATGTGCAAAAGTAACTACATATCACAACACACAAAGGAAATCAAATCCTATAAAAGATCAGAATTTAGATTACAGTTTAATAAGAGAAGTGTTTGCTAGAGGAACATGGAACTGTTAAAACGGTATGCACATTCCTGTTTCCTTTCATGGCATAACAGTATTTACACAGAAACATCATGTTATATTTTTATGAATTATATAAAGCATTGAAAATGAGGTTCTTACTTTTTCTCTGTAGATGAATCTTTCACTTTGTATAACAATGTTTGGAATCAGATTTGTTTCTTGTGATGCCAAGAGGTACAAAGCAACTCCTATATTTTAAAGTATCTTTAAATGTTTAAAATCAAATTGTAATTAATAAAAGCACTTGAAGACCCTTAACTTACTGATGCTAAAAAAAATTCTTAGTAAAAAGTTACTGTGCCTTTTGAATAGGAAGTACTTTTTTGAGAGGCAGATGCAAGGATTCAGAAAAAATAATGTATACTCTCAGAGAGAAAATGTACCTGTCCTACCTCTGAAATAAAAGTAATTTAGAAATCTGCTGTATTTCAAAAAGAAGCCTACCACTTGATCTGTAAAGCTCAGTTCACTAGTCAAAGGAGCCGCACTACCTTCAATTTGCTTTTAGAGCAAACAGTTCAGGGGAAGTTGATTTCACTGTAACAATCTTCCTTTAGCCAAATAGCCTTTCTTGATTCTTTGATGAAATTTCTCTGCCAAAGTAACCACCACTTCCCACTCACTTCTGGAGAGAAAAAGGCTTGAGGAGACAGCAACACTGATTTCAGTAGGACTGTTTGTTTGCACTCACTGCCGAGACAGCCAAGCTTCTACAGCTTGATGCCATCGCTCTATGGAAAATCTTCCAGGATAACTCGGAGACCAGTCTCCTTGGTTCCTTCTTTCAATTTTTCACTGCTTCTAATTTATACTGGTTCCTGTTACAATCAGTAGCTTAGAAACTCCTGTGGCCTAACTGCTTTAAATGCAAAAGAGAACTTTCAAAAGAAAAAATAGGGACCAAAAAAACTGTTTCTGAATTCCTGAACAGAGGCTTTATGTAAACTTTCATGGTGATTTTTCATCACCTGTGACTCCTTGAAAAGAAAGTGTTTCTTTTCCTACTGAGGTTACCATTTCTTCTGATGAAATAGTTGGCATGGCACAGATCCAGAATTTATCCTTTTGACACTTCCACTCATTAAATAAAGACATACAGTTCTCAACTTAAAGAGTCCTTTAGTCAAAGCTCAACTTTTCAGAAAAAGGACAACTGTTCAGAACTCAAATTTGAACTTTGATCCAAACAATGTTCACATCCACGTTTCAGGCTATCACATATGTATTTGACTTAAGTGCAAATGATCAATGCCATCTCATATGTTACCTTGGGTTAAGTAATTTAGAGTGTACAATCTTTTGTGTCACAAAGGGAAGAAGAAAGAAGAAAATGAAATGTTTCTCCATTTGAGTTCTGTATTTGTCCAATGCAAATGAGAAAGCCAGTGGAGCTTGGAATGGATCAATGTTCAACTCCTTTCTCTTCCTGGTGCCAGACTTTTTTATGCCTAAAGTTCTCCATGTTTTGGTCATTTCTATCCTCCCTGCCTGCTTAAAACACTATTTCCAGACTATAGACTGACCCCTTTCACATTGGAGAAGATTTTTAAGTTTTAAAAAAATGAAAGTTGACTTAAATCAAGTGAACCACAGATTGGCAAGATTTCAGAAAGTTTACCAAGGAAAAATGAAAATATTCAGGTGGTAACAAATGTATGGACAGAAGAGCTTCAGCATTCTTTGGAATGCTACTTTGGTTTATAATATGGATTAGTTCACTCAGACCTGCTCATCCTCATTGTAGATGTATAAGTTAGAAATTAATTTGGTAGACTCCTATGCAGCTAGGGCTCTGCTTATGAATAAGTCCCAGTAATTTAGGTTGTCAGATCAAATATAGTGACAGAATCATTCCAATTTTGAGATAATTATTACTGCTTCTTTGTTTATAATATTGCTGCCTATATTATTTTCATTTCCTAACTCTGGCAACCTTGAATCAAATAGATGAATCTTTTAGAGATCTGGAAGTTGGAAATGAAGAACCAGCCATCTTTCTGTTTTGGCTGTTTCTGATGGTGCACTAAACACAGAAACAAGAAACTTTTCACAGCAATGTTCCAAAGCCCATTCTCTACCGCCCTGGTTAGAAGAAGGTAGTGCCTAGTAAGTGTTATATGAGTGTTAGCTTATACAGTTAAAACTTTTGATTCCTAATGAAAAATTACACATTATAACTTTAAACACAATGTATCAATGGTCAATCAAAGATAGCAACTTCCTAGTGTGTTTTTTCTATGTGCTCTTAAATATTTAGATAGAAAGCTAGGCTCAAAAACTTGCTTGCCCCTTCAGCCATTGCAGTGGATTGGTAGGCATCCAATAATTCCTATATTAAATTCCTCTCTCTGATCAATGGACCCTAGAGTACTTTTACTTTTCTGCATTGGCCATTGACTGCTGTATCTACCATCTAAGTCAGTTCCCACAATGGTTTCTATTATTTACACAACATTCCTTTTTATTATTTCAGGAATCTACAAATAATAAAAAAAGATTGTATAGCTTTATCAATAAGCCTCTACATCATAGAAATAAGATTTTTCAAGAAAGCTGGGTAGGAAGTGAAGAACACTTATTTCTATGAGATGCCTTGCAATGAGTTCACTTTAAGAGATAACTTTCAATTCCAACAATACATTAAAGCCCCCAAATATTGCATCAGTTCCTGGGAAGACTAGAGCAAAACAGTGCATCAAGTACAGAAGAGAACCATTATACTTAAGCCCAGGACAGAACAGGACCATTGTACTTAAGCAGTTGTGTTCACCTGTACAAAACATTCCCAGTATGGAATGGGGAAGGGTTCATTAGCTCTCACCCCCAGCTGATGAGGTATTGTCAGTTGATAGCAGCTAGGGCAGAGACAGTTAGTTTTGTTTAAGTATGTAGTCCCTTGTAGGTTGACCATACTCCTGTGGATTGCCACATATCCATGAGCACATGGACAGCATTATTTAGATTTAGTAGGTTATAAAAAAAGAAGATAGAAAGTTGGTGAAGGTTGGGGTAGATCTGGGACAAGTTATGGGGAAGAGTGGGGGTGGTTATGATAAAATACATTACGTATATGAACAAAGCATATGGAACGCAGGCATCAAATACTAGAGCAATAGTTGTAATTAATTAAAATGTTTTTACTACATTCTCTTCTGTCTACTCTTATCTAGAGATATCAAGATTTTACTGTTCAATACATTCAATGCCTAGGGAAATTTGATTAGACAGTTTCCTGCTATAATATTCTATTAATCAAAACATGATCAATTCCACGAATAAAGTAAAACAAGGACTGAAGGTGGACAACCACCAGCTGCCTCACTTATAAGTCACAGAGAAGACTGGAAGAATAAGAAAGCAATGTATCTTTTTTCCAACCTGCTTTGTCCATGCAAAGGACGGCTGCCAAGCAGAACAGAACTTATCTCTCTTGCTGTCAGTGCTGGGAAATGAAATGGAGTCCAAATCACACACACAATGAACATATTGCCCTGCTACATTTTTGTCATGTATAATTTCATTTTCCCCGAATACTGGTTTCTCACCAAAGATTTATTGAGTCCTAGTGATCTATGATAGTAATGTTCTCCGCTCTTAGACCATGCAGATAGGGAGATTTTCTAATATATTGTCCAAACCTGAATATTTCTGACAACATCCAGGTTACTATGAATAATCCTAAGAGAACAATAGGCAGGCATGAGGAGGGTCCTAGGCAAATCAGAATGGATGAACATGCAGCTATCAATACAGTGGGAAAAAAATCCTGCCTGAATTTTTATGTTGTCTCAGTAGCAGCTGACACAGCCTTTCTTCCCACTCATTTTTTCTGAGTAACAAAAGGACTGAGCAAAACACAGCATTCCCTTCCTGCCTGGGGTTCACTGCACACGGTTAATTGATCAGTGCATCTGTTTCTTGCATTCAGGGAATGACAAGCAGAGAAAAGCCAGAGGATCACACCACTCTTTGTGTACCCAGGTGCCCTCGCACTGTGGGGAGTAAACACCCTGGATTCTTTTTGCTATAGGAGGAGAAGAAAAGGAGGACCAATAACAAAACGTCCTTCAAAGGAAGCACCATGTGAGCAGAGATAACAGATAAGAACTAGGACATTGTCAAGAGAGAGATCCTACAATAGCTCCTTGAAATAAAGACGTATTCTTTTAAAAGAGAATGTGAGGGAAAGTTGTTACAACATCTATTGAATCCAATCTATCACCTTACCCTTAACTAATGAAAAGCGCAGTTGCTGCATTTGTCAGCCATACAAAGCAGGAATCTTTCTATTTCCCGTAATTTGCTTTACACTTTCTTAAGGGAGAAATAGTTCATTCTACATATTGTCCACACTGGACATCTAATGCAGTTATTTCTCCTGGTGTGAAACTGGGATAGAACACAGGCTGGCTTTGCCTATGCTATCCTAGCACTCAGCATTGAGTTACACTCTCCTGATCCTTTAATGGGGAAGTTTTCAAAAATGCTTTTCTGGGTTCCTGCATAACAAAGAAAATGTCCAAAACATTTCCATTTTTACCTAAGGAGACTATATGGGATGGAGGAGGGGGGTAGACAGAGAGGCAGGGAGAGAGACAGAGATAAAATTCTGGATTTTAGATTTCTCAGTCATGTATTGAGAGTTGGATTACATCTAGAATCCTTAATCAGAGAGCTTCAGTGATGGATTATACATATGAGCTTTTTCCCTTTGAAAAAGAGAGGAAAGGCACTTGAATGGAAATTGGCTGCTAGTCTAGAAATTCCCAAGGGCAAGAACTCTGTCTGATTTCTTTCCTCCTGCATCTCCAGCTTCCCAGTTTGGTGGCAGTTATGCTGCTGCCTTTCTTTGTGATAAAGTATCATCAAAGGAATGATTAGGTACACCAATGTCTTGATTACTCAGAAAAGAATTCAAGGACCTGCAGAACATTAAAGGCAATTAAAAGGAGAACCAAGCTATTGATGACCTTGGTATACAACTAGATAAAGGAGTCCTGATTTTTCATAGCAGCCCAGTTCACCCTAGGGCTCTTTTAACTACATTTTTTTCTCCCAAATTTCCCAGTCACAGCCAGGCTCCCCACTATTTCTATCATTTGCCATTGTCAGTAGGTTCTTAGACCTATTCCTGATGCAGAGCGGTACAGTAATGACTATGAACCACACACATGCCCAGTCTTGGAAATGATTGCATTTTCTTTAAAAAAAAAAACAGCAATCACATATTAAGTTAGACACTGCACACTAATCTCTTTGGAGATTTCGCAGCTCTAGCACATCAGAGATTTTAATGGGTGATGAACAACTCTTCTGAATGAATCTTTCTTAATTTAAGAGTGGGGAAAAAGCTAAAGGGTAAAAGAGTTTTCAAAGAAAATTCAACAATTTGAGAGGAGCCATTTGAATTTAATACTTCAGAATATCTTGATGATCATATGTAGCTTAGCCATACTAAAGCAGTTTCACCTGTATGCTAAGTCTCATTACTCTCAAGTGGTGGCTATGCAGAAGCATTCAGATGCTCTGTTATGGACTGGTATTGGCTCCCATGGCAAACGTGAGAAATAACTGAATGTTAGCCATGGAATTCTCATCCTTGTGCTAGTTCTTCCTTTCACCATTCAGAAGAGAAAATGAAGATTTTTCACAGCATAGGTCTCAGTTTTCTGTCTTGGTTTCTATGCTTTTTACACCTTCACTTTGAACCTGATCTCCAGAATCCTTACAGAGATAGGATTTATTACCATTCAAGTATTAAACTAGTTTCAAGGTTAATTAGGTGTCTTGGATCACACGCATAAACAAATGTGGGCATGCCTTGTGGTAATATAGCATGAAAAAAGGAAGTAGTCTTTATATCATTGGATTATCACATAAATACAATGACAAATTCATTCCTGAAAAAAAATCTTAAAGTCTTTGGGACAACAGTCAGGCTTAGCAATTAAAGTTTGCACTGAAGTTTCCAGAAAATAATCCACAACTCTTTTAGAGATACTAAAAGATACAAAACTGATAAATATGAGCTTCCAGCATTTTGCAGTTTTGGAGAGTTGGAATATTATAGATCTAAAGCTGAATTATCTGAGCTATCTCTAGTCTCATTAATAATCATTCATTGGTGACTTCTATGTCTGATGTAACATTCTGTAAATATCATATGAAATGTTTGCAAGAGACTCAAAAGCTACTATGTCACCAGGTACCAACTAAAACCTGTAACAGTTTCCCCTCCTTTACCATTACCTGTCTACTTTATGCCTCAAGGAAGGTATTTGAAAAGTGTCTTAATTTATACCTTTGTTTATTCTGTGAATATGAAAGTTCATGCAACCACTTCTACCTTGAAGCATGCTATTTGAGGCAAACTGAATCTGTATTAACTTTCACTATTTGTGCTTTGGAATAAATATTTCTTATTCCCTTTTGAAGTGAGAGTTGTTTTTTGTTAGTTTGTATGAACTGGAGAATAGGAAATGTGTATGGGACAACATAACATATCTAATTTATTAAAATCATTACAATCCATATTTGACTTCATTACAAGTGGCAGTACATGAGCAAATACCTGTCTTGGTGGAAACAGGTAAAAATAGGAATTGATTAAATATCTCTTAATATTACAGCTGGAAGGGGGAGCTGGGCTGGGCTGGGAAAAAATCCAGCTGCGGGGTTTTAGGACCTCACAAAGCAGCAGGCTCCAGGGCTAAGGTTCTGGGGACCGGGGAGTGAGAGAGGGAAGCAGGGGTTATTTGTCCCAGGGAGCTCCAT
>JAQHUG010000158.1:1604607-1635186 GCA_028555095.1 Dicrostonyx torquatus
ATATATATATATATATATATATATATATATATATATATATATATATATATATATATTAAATACTGGATCATGCACTACAGATCTAAAAATTAACATCTAAAAACAAGCTTTCAAAGAGAAATAACAAATTCCCATTGAGTAATAACTGTTTGTATTCCAATGTGTACTAGCTGTAAAACACACATATCTCAAATCATTCTTCTGAGCCTAAAATATGCTCACTGGCGACTTTTTCCCTTACTTGAAAATCACTTTGCACATACCTGTTGACCAGGACTCATTCTTTTCCTTTACCCCTTCACCAGGAAAGTCAGAAGCACCTTTTCCCATAGAGATTTTGAATGAAGCATTTATTTGAATGGTTTATGGGGGCCCCAGCATGCACTTGATTTATTAACAGAGTCATTTATGACTTACCAAAAGGTATACATCTGAGCTTCCCACCTAATGTCCAAAGCCAGCTGACATCCTCTAACATCAAGTATTGCAAAAGGAGATGCTCTTGGTTAGCCACGAGACACTGCTATCCTCAAATCAACCTCAATTTGACTAAGGGTTTAAGGAATTAGGAAATAACCTGAATATAGCACTTCCAGATGAAAGTTGCTTTAAGGAGTTTCCATTTTGAATACCAGAAGAAAACTTAGTACATTTTTTAATATCATAAAACCAAGGCCTTTTTCTGTACAGTATTCCACTGCCCTACAAAATGACATTTGCTAAAGTTTACATTTTAAATATCAAGAAAAATAAACTACTACCAGATTCTGAGTCATATTCATGAACAGAGGCTCTGATCACAGCATCATTTATCAGCCTCCTGGAGACACTAAGATTTGAAATTTAGAAAATGGTATTATGAGTCCTGAGTCCTGACCCACAGAATCAACCAAGTAGGGCTCATAGGGTCCCACAGAGACTGAGACAGCAACCATGGAACCTGCATAGGTCTGTGCTAAGTCCTCTGCATACATGTTGTGGTTGTTTAGCTTGGGGTTCTTGTGGGACTCCTAACGGTGTGAGCTGTCATGTCTCTGACTCTTTTGCCTGCTCTTGGTACTCTTCTTCTCCTACTGGGTTGCCTTGGCCAGCCTTGCTATGAGGGTTTGTGCCTAGTATTTTGTTGTGCTGTGTTTAGTTAATATCCCTGGGAGATATGCTCTTTCCTGTAGGAAAATGGAGGAAGACTGGATCTGGGGGAGAGGGAAGAGGGGTGGGCAGGACTGGGAGGAGTGAGGGAGGGGAGGCTGTGGCCCTGATGTATGAGAGAAGAATAAATAAAAGTAAAGATAAAAAGACCTGAGTCCTGGTAGGGAATAAAAGTACAGCTGGGAAATCTTTGATTAGAGTCTTAGAGTTACTGTTGCTCTGATAAAACACCATGACAGTGGCAACTTGGGGGAAAATGGGTTTGTTTGGCTTAGGCTTCCATGTCACTGTTCATCACCAAACAAATCAGAGTAGGAATTGAAACAGCTCAGAAACCTGAAGGCAGGAGCTGATGCAGAGGCCATGGAGGGGCACTGCTCACTAGCTTGCTCTCCATGGCTTACCTCGTCTGATTTCTTATAGAACCCAGCACCATCAGCCCAGGGATATCACCACCTACCATGGGCTAGGTCCTCTCCCATCAATCACTAATTAAGAAAATGCCCTATTGGCTTGCCTATGGCCCAATCTTCTGGAGGCATTTTCTTTATTGAAGTTCCCTCTTCTCAGATGACTTTAGCTTGTTTCAAGTTGACATAAAACTATCCAGCACAGTCATATAACCAAACATTAAAAAATAGAAAGATAGGTTAGTGTAAATTGTAACACTACTAAAATACAGAGTCTGGATCATTGAAAAATTATTTTAATTTTCAAATATTTTTCTGTCAAAAATAAAGAAAATAATTATTGAAAAGTAAAAGCTGTTTTTCTTGAGGGTGGGGAATGTGGTTTATATGAGATGATCAAGTTTGAAATAATTACAGAAAACTTCTATAATGTTAGTGAGTAATTTCCTCAAGAAACATTTATTTAAAGCATGTTGTTATATTACAAAGATACTGAGTTTAATATCATAGCCACTGATTGTTGGTGGCCTCTCAGCATTCAGGATCAAATTGGTGAGACTGAGAGGCTAAAGCTTCCAGTTATAATTTTAATTAGGCACAAATTCAAAAACTGGAACAAGGTCTTATTTTTGAAAACTATGATACATTTGGAAGAACTTAAATATTTAAGTATTTAATTTTCATCTATGAATTTAATGAAATACAAATGTGGATCAAATAGTGTAGGAATCAGTGTGGGGTATAATTGTAAACTACAAGGCAGTTTTCTAAGAAGTGAAGAGTAAAATATATCTACCTTATTAATACTTTATAATTTATTACAATAACATATTAAAGAAAGTATATTATTAAAATTATCCTCTTTTTGAGACAGGATCTCATGTAGCCCAGATTGGCTTTGAACTCACTTTGTAGCTGTTGTCCTTTATAGCTGATGACCTTCCATTCCCAGTCCTTTGTACTCCACATACCAGGCATTGGGAGCATTACAAACATGAGTCGTCATATCCAGCTGACACTGCCTACTTGAGGCAGAGAACATGGAGAAATCAAGAAGGTACTAAATGGGAAGCTTTGCTCCTACTGACTAGCTTCCATACTGCTACTCATTCTGCCAGATGAGAGAAGCAAGGATCAACCTCACCCACGTGTGAAAACTACAAGATGCAGTAAGCTACAATAATGACCTGCTAAATGGAATGGAATAAAGAAAGCTAATAATTTGGGTGGCTCTATGTCATCAAATCTGATACATGGGCCAAAAGAAATGGCTAGACCCCGAGGTCCTTAATTTTATCAGTCTCAGGACAGGAAGATTTTAGTCTAAGGCCTGTGCTTCAGAGACCAATCCTTTGTAGCCAGGCAATTCACCAGGTGCTCACTTTGTAGGAGAGGTTTAAGAGGATATAAATTCTGCCATTCTTGAAACTGCTGTGAGCCCTACATTCATCATGATTACTCAAAGTCCTTCTGTGTTCTGGGAACCCCTCCTGACACTTGTTTCCATTTAAATCACAGTTCCTCCATCAAGTATTTTTTGTTATGCTATTTCCTGTGTTTATAATACATTAACACTATGTAACACATTATAGTACATGTTGGCTGAATGAATAAATATTGAAAAACAACTCTCTTTATTTTCTCCTTCTTAGTGTCAAAAGTCAAGAATATAACTCAGATTTCTGGCCAGAGTAAAGCATTTCTCTCATAAATGGTCAGATGATAGCAGAATTTACAGATCAGTTTACTCTTTCACAGTAAAATTAATGCACTGGTGTAATATGCCATGAAGAGGGTTTTTATAGAACAGAATAATAAAGACTATTACAATGTGGTTAACACTACCTAATTCTGAAAAAAATAAAGACATTTTACAATTTGATACATATATACAATTATTAAAAAATGAAAGATTATTATAATAAAATGGTATCACTATGCAAAGATTAGTATGCTGTATTAAACAGACAAATGAGCCATGTGTTAAGAGCTGCAGTCATTCATTCTAACTGGAATTCCATAGGATAATTCTTTCAGTTCCAAAATAGTCATATTACACAATGGTTGCAGATATAATTGAGAATTATGTTCTTAAAATTTCTACCACAGAAGGTAATTAATACCCATTTAAGAAAGTCTGGATTTTCAATGAATCAGATATGATTCTGTAGAGAAAATCTTACTCTCTCACTGCCCACTTCCCCAGAATATACTTATTTAGTGTTCCATAGGGTAACATCATTAGATCATCTGGAAGCTAGTAGAAGGCCAGACCCTCAAGCCCTGCTGCAGAATATCAGGGTGGGGCTCAGGAATATGCAACTATATTCCCGAGTATGTAACTATAACTAGTTCTTCAGGTGATTCTTAAACTCCCTGATCCTTGAACATCCCTTCCATCTTCCCAGTCTCTTGTAATTGCTCAACTCACAAGCCCCAAAGTAGAGAATGACAACATCATTTAGAGTAAAATTATTGCCATAAAGGAAAAACAAAATTAAGAGAAAGAAGTCAAGAGAGAAGCAATGGTAGACCAATCCCAGACATGTTAGTCTCAGCTCATCTAAGCCATTTAGGAGTTGATACCTGTGTCTCATCATAAATATTGAGAGCCATTGATATGTTCTATGCTTTTTATTCATGTTATTTCAGCCTTTTAATAGCTAAACAAAGAAATGATATTTTCAAACTACATGTATTCATGTTTTTAAATAGAACAGATAAGATATGTAGTTCTTTGATACACAGAAAACACATACATAATGGCATGCAAGTAAATTGTGTTTTTTAAAAAAATGTGTCTATTATTTTATACAAGTATGCCAATTGAATTTAAAAATTGTGCACAGATGCTCTAAAGCTTTTCACTAAGAAAGGTACTAATTAAATATAATTTCTGGTAACTTTGTTCTTGTGAAAGCCCATGAAAATGACAGGGATACATATTATCGACACTATGAAATGAGAAGCCTGTGTGGAAAAACATCTGTAAGAAACCAAAGAAAGAACAATTAAGTGAAACCTCTTCGGCCCATCATTGTCAATTCCTCTTGAAATTTGATATTTCATTCATTTACATTTTAAGTTAAAGTAAATGTTTCCCCATCTCTTACAAAAATCTTTGTAGCAGATTAAAGATGATGTGAAGTTTTACAAAATCAGAGTGGAGAGCAACTACCCCGATGGAATGGATTACTTTGAGTTGTAAAAGAACAGCTAAGGTCTATGTAAAGTTATTTTTTTCCTTTGACTAGAAACCCCGAGTGCAATATGTAAGAATATAAAGCGATTCCCAAGATGCACAAATTCTGTAGGCCTTTTCAAATGAACCTTCAAAGTCAGTATTTTAACTCTGCTACTGAGAGAAGTACGTATGTGCTCGGTTTCCCAAATGAAATTCTCTACTCCCAGACCAAAAAACCCAAATAATATTAAATGTTCTTGTGCCAGACATACTGGGCCTATGCTCTCTTTCATAAAGTGGAGCACCTGCACTTTTTATTTCTCTGAACATCTTATATGTTGGCAGAAAAGATCTATTTCTCTTAATTTAAACTAAAATACATGATTCTTTCGAAAACAACAATCTAAATGATGCAAACAGAAAATACATTTGTAAATTTATGTTTACGAAATTAAGATTTATTACAGTCTAAGTTCTCCTGTGCAGTTTTGAAATTTATGAGTTTGGAACTTTATGAGTCATTGACAATATTACCTTTGAAAAAGAAACTCACAGGGCAGCACAATACCTCCAAGAAAAACATACAGTATTTAGCGTAACATATACCCTACACCACGGGTTAAGTTTAAGACTAGTTTATAAATCTCTGAACTATTCCGAAGGTGAAAATAAGCAATATAACCCACTTAGAGCTCATCAGTCCTTGATCTTAACAAACTCAAGCTATAACCCTAGGAAGGTGACATAGAACATTTGCCACTCTTAGGGGTGACATCTGAATATCAGGCATCCCCTAGAGATACAGTCAACTGACATTTCATATTGTGTATCACACTTTGTCATTGACTCTCCAGTGTCGCTGCCAGCCATAGATGCCACAATGGAAATGAGCTTCACTTAGGGCACTTTGCATCTCAGTCTTTTTATATACACTCTCTCTTTTCATATGCTTTTTTGAATTAGTTACTTTTTCAAAGAATGGGAGCACTGTGCTAGAGAAGGGTGGGGTATAATGACAAGTAAGCTCGTTTGTTGAGAATAAAATGGTCAGAAAGAGAACAATGAACACAGAAGCTTGTCAGAACAGGCTTTTAGTTCATCGACACAAAGAGTTGTCTTCATGATCTCCTTGGCCATCAGTTGCATCTAAAGATAGAATTGCTAATAATTCCTTTTTTTCCTTTTACTTGCTTAATTATGCAATCGGATATTAAAGAATTTTGGCAGGCATTCTGCATGATTTTAAGTATTTTATGTTTATCCAAACTCCTATTTTTGTTTTGGAATGGGAGTCTCGGCCAGTAAGCCACTCCACTGCAGCTTAGTTTAAGAAGGCTACCTTTGCATACCTTGTTATATTATCTCTCATGTGTAACTGTTCTTACTGTAACCCAAAGACAGAAATGCCCATGTCACCATGGTATCCCAATTAGGGTTGTCGCTAAGGTGGAGGTTTGAGCAGAAGTAGGTCATTCAAGATGTGTCAGTAGGAAACACTGTGGGATCAGGAAACTGAAAGGGACAAAGTACACTCAAGACAGCTTAGTTGGGCACATTACTGATGTAGGCAACTGGGATTCCGTTCACAATGCCCTATGAAAATGTGGGGTATGTCTCAGAATTACTGCAGTGAGAGGAAAGACTTTCCCCATCTACTGTTTGTATTGCTTGAGGCCTGACATGTCCATATTGGCCCACATGTCTAATTACCACCTCAAAGTTGAGAGTTGTGTTAAGATATCTGGTATTCGATGTTAAACCAGTCTATACCCACAAACTGCATGCAAAATGAGGGAATCAGTATTGAAGGAGGCAGCTTGTTTGTTTCCTGGCTGCCCAGAAACCGAAATAATCACACAGAAACTGTATTAATTAAATCACTACTTGGTCTATTAGCTCTAGCTTCTTATTGGCTAACTCTTACATATTAATTTAACCCATTTCTATAATCTGTTTATCGCCATGTGGCTGTGGCTTATTTTGTTGTCTGTCTCTGGCATGGCTACATGGCTTCTCCCTGACTCCACCCTTCTTTCTCCCAACATTTAGTTTAGTTTTCTCAGTCTAGCTCTGTTCCCCTATAGCTCTGCTATAGGCCCAAAGCATTTCCTTTATTAAGCAATGATATTCACAGCATACAGCGGGGAATCCCACATCATCATAGTGGCAGAAAAGATATTGGGCACACAGAATTTTTATTAAATTTTCCAAAGCTCCTTTACTCATAGTATATCAATTTTATTCACCTTTCAGATTTCAAAGTTAAAACATACAACTTCTGGAAACTTGTGGCACAGAAGCGCCTTAGGATTTAAAAAGATGTGTTTTCTGTTTAATTCTCGCCATAGACATAAAAAAAAATCATTTCAATGTCAAGGACTAGGTCAAAGTTCTTTCAGTCAAAACAGAAGGTCTAAAAATCTAAGAACACTATTTTAACAGGATGATCTACATATACTTACATTTGTAGGCAAAACTGCCAATACGGAACTACAGTGTGTGAGTTCAAAGTGAGAGGCTATTCTTTTCTAAAGTAACATTAATGCAAAGATCTGTCATCTAACAACAACGACAACAAAAAACTGACCAAAGGAAAAAAATTAACAAATTTTGTCTTTTAACTTTTGGTGCATTATTTAAAGTCATGGGTTCTTTTATGTTTCACAGTATGAAGGCCCTTTTGATGCGATAGTTAGGCTATTATTATAAGCTGTAAATACACCAGTACTCTCCTGCGTGTGTAAAATTCTAGATCCCCTTAAAGGAGTTGATTTTGTGACACATAAACTTATGGATAGCAGCCAACATGGTCTTGGAGAATGATATAATCACTGTATTTTCCCCTTATTGAGGTGTTCAGGCCCCCCCAGTAGCAGTTGCTCAGAGAATATGGTCCTTCTAGTCTTCCTGCTTCTTTCAGTCTGAAATTCAGTATTCTTTGATGGTTAAAACTTAGATCACAAAGTGAGTTTTCCTGGAACACATTAACATTTTGAAATTTGGATACAAGTTGACATGGGTTTGACTATCATCTAGGTGAACTTTGGGAAATTTCAAATGTATTTCATTTTAGGAAAAATGGAATTAATATATTTTCTCAAACACTTTTTAATGATGTGCAATGTGTGGTGTTTAGGACCCAAGAAACATTATCAGGAGTTATTCTTGTGATTATATTTATGGAGGCAAAGAATAAAGTTATACTATAAGACATCTTCTGGCAAACTAGAAAACAGCTTTGAGGAGGTGTAGCAGGCAGAGAAACTCCTATGTTTCTACATAGATTTTAAACAGTGATCTTAGAAGCAGCAACATCTCCTGAGAGCTTCTTAGAGATGCAGAGGCTCTAGCCTATTCGAAATGAATTGTTTTAGAGACTCTGGGGACCAAGCCACTTGTGTTTTATCAAGCCCACCAGAAGATTCTGATTCGGGTTTTGTCATTGAGAAGTTCTGTTCCAGCTAGATAGCATGAAGAGGAAAGGCTGAGCTACGCTCCTAAGGAATATCATCCCATTGCTGACATGTTCGTTTACATGTTTTGTTTCTACACAGCTCAGTGCACAGTCCGAGCCTTTCAAAGACAGAGGTATGAAGTGGTACATGGGAGTACACACCTGTAATCAAGAAGGATCATGATTTCAAACTTTGCCTGAGCTACATAGGGAACTGGGGTCAGCATGTGCGATGTCTACACAGCAAAATTATTACAAAAATTGAAAAAGATAGAACTAGATAACAGTCTTCAAAAGATTGACTTTCACAGTCCAATTTGAATCCTTCCTTGCTTTATATACATACATAAAAAATAATACATACATACACACATATATGTATATAGATACTTGATTGTGTTAATATTTATAGAATCAAACCCATTAATATGTTAGATAATTGACATTTTTCAGTCATTCTTTTTAAGAAGAACCAACAACTCTTCAATTCTTAGAGCACATCAATGATTCTTTGCAGAGTACAAATCTTAAAGCTTGTAGAATAATGTTTTTGCAGGTATAGATTTAATAATTGTAAAGACAATGCTTTCTACTGCTGAGAAATATTATTGTAAAGAAATCTTATTTTAAATAATGACTTTCATTTACAATCTGAAGTAATATCATTATGTATGCCCCTTTGCTTTAAAATGAATTAAGTATTTACATAAAATGCAGTCATTTCTCCCACTTCTTCATTGTTGAAATTGTCGTCGCCAACAGTATGTGTCGTCAAAATGGGATCAGAATGTGTGGGAGAAGATTGGTTTCAGTGAAGTTTTGCTAATGTGCATACTATTCAGAGACTACTCATGAAACAATGAGTGTGCATAAGAAAAGAAGAAAAAGTTGGTTAGTAAAGCCCTTCCTTTAAGCTCACATATGCAAGAAAAAATATGAGTCAGAGAAATTTATCTCAAACTTAGTTGCCACAAAATTACTAGGTTTAGAAATCTTAACATCCAAGTTTCTCCAGAAATCAGCATATGATGCTTATGAATGATTTTAGTTTGAATGGTAGCTAGAGTCCTTTGCTTACATGTTACACTAATCTAAGCATTTTATGTACTTAATTGGAAATGTAACTATTATTTTTCCCATGTATCTTTTTAAATTTTCTTTATTTTATTTTATGTGTGTTAGTGTTTTGCCTACACGTATGTCTATGTGAAAATTTCAGAGTCCCTGGAGAGTTACAGGCAGTAGCGAACTGCTATGTGGGTGCTGGGAATTGAACCTGGGTCCTCTGGAACAGCAGTCTTTGCTCTTAATTATGTAATCATCTCTCAGCCCCCTTCTTTAGGTGTTTCATTATTTTATTTTCTTTGGAAAAAGGGTCTTTCCAAGTTGTTCAGTCGGACTCTGAATTTATTATATAGTTCTGGTCTTTAAGTTATAATCCTCCTATTTCAGCTTCCCAAATCTTTGGACTACAGATGTGTGCCACCACACACCAGGATTCTTTTGCTTTCTGCCTTCTATGTAATGCTTGTACCCACAATCAAGATATTACATGAATTATTTCATGACTCAGTTTTCAAACAGGGTCTCACTATGTAGTCAAGATTGTACTCAAACTCACTATGTAGCCTACGTTGGCAATGAACTCAATAATATTTCCATTTCAAAGTCCTAGAAACGACCTCGTAGACGTGTACTGCCAAATAATGCAGAATTTGCAGTAGCTATCATTAGTTAGGAGAATCAATACTGATAGGTATTTTAAACTTCCATTTGGCCAGATATTTGAAGAGAGCCAAGGAAGGCAGTAACCCTGTGTTTCATTCTGGTTTCAAGGTCATATTTAAAATGTGTTATGACTGTGATACTAACAAAAAGACCTTTTATTGAATATTAATTTACTAAACTCTGTTTATTAATTAGAGCTTGAGTTAAATACTTATTGTGGGGCAGCTATATACCGTATAAAATTCTCAAAAAGTCAAATAAAATAGTATGAAGAATACAAATTTATGGATAGTTGAACACCATGTGGAAAAGGTGAATGTGCTAAAGTCACCCGCTAAAGATGCAGAATCTGAGTTTTGAAAGTTCTGGAATATGTGTATGGCATGCTATCTGAAAGGGGGTCATGAACCGATTAAGCAAAGGTGGCATGGCAAACACAGACTGTTCCTAAGAGAGAGAATCTTTGTTTGAAAGGAAAGCAACAAGAAACAAAGATACTTTTTGAAGTTCGGCGAAGAATGATAAGGTTCAAGAGGTCACATGGAGAACATAAAAGACCACGAAAATAGAGGCATGCTAGTAAATGTCAAATAATTGGCTCTTATTCCCAGGGAGACATTAATTGCATCATTTGCTGATTCTGTGGTGAAAATGATCTCACCATGGAAGATTTATAACTAGCAACGTGATACCACCAAATGTGAAATTCAGAGGAAAGAGATACACATAATTGCCTCTGGGAATGTGTTAAGGATAAGGATAAGTAGTCAGCAAGTCAAACAAATGTGCACTGAACACATAGAGTGAGGGATAGAAGGAGCAAATATTCATGAAGCACCTGGGTACTAAATATTCACAATAAATATTCATAATATACTAAATATATGTGAGTCCATACATAAACAAGCAAACACACACTCTCTCTCACACACATATAAACAAAATCTGTATGAACAATACTTGAAGAAGTACAAAGTTTGACATGCTAGCATGGAAAAGGGTTCAGAAATCTCACAGATCTCAACCCATAGACAAAGTACTACAGAAAACTAAGGAATTCTGACAATGGGAAAAATAGTCCTTCTTAGGGATTAGTCCCCTAATTAGTTATACAATGACAAGTAGTAAGCCATGAACTTATACAAGTAACACTAGAAAGACTGAGCACGTTGTAGTTATGTATTTAAACATGGTCATGTATACATACATAACAACAACTAAAGAAAAGGGACATGTTTGAGAGAGAGCAAGGCAGGGAATAGTGTGCACGGGAGGGCTTGGATGAAAGAAAGTGAGTGATCAAAATGATGCTATTATATCTTAATTCAAGGAAAGTTCTGTCATATAAAGGGCATATCTTTAGAGAATTTGTGAATTAAAGTTTAAGCATCATATTCTGATGACGCTTCTATTTCTCTCTATAAATGTGCTCTATGCTTGTGGACATGTGTGTGTGTGTGTGTGTGTGTGTGTGTGTCTGTGCATACTCAGACACAGGCATGCTCACATGCATTTGGAAGCCATATGTCAAAGTCAGGTGTTTTCCTCTATCCCTTTAAGCCAAAGTTTTGCAGGTAGCCACTTTCACTGATTTGGCTAGTGGGCCTAGGGATCCTCTGTGTATGTCTCATCAATGCTAGCCTTACAGATCTGTGCCCTGCTCAGCTTTTCATATTGCTGTTGGGATCCTGACTACGGGTTCTCATGCTTGCACAACAAGCACTTTTCCTGACCCTACTGAGCCAACCCCTAAACTGAGATAATATTTTTTCCTTGCATTCACTTATCTAAGAATATTTTTTAAATTAGATGAATTATTTGATGACATTAAAATGCAAAAATAGGTTTAGATCTAATCTATCACTGAAAGATATAACTAGTTGGATTAAAAAGTGAGTGTTTAAATAATGTCCTGAAACATGATCAAACTTTGGTGGTTATGTCAGCATTATATTATCGCCGAATGCCTCTATAGAACTAAATGCACAATTTGGAGCTATTTAACTTAACATTTGTTGGGATTTATTTACTGCTCATTTGTTTCAAGCCTTTCTACTGGGTTCTTCAGGGTGCTACAAATATGAAAAATATATTCTCAAAGGTTTGCAGTTCAAATATAAATATGGAGAATATTCCATTATTAAACACAATGTAGAATAAATAATACATAAATCAAAAACTATAGAGGCTTAGAAATGAGGAGGGTGGTTTGGAAAACAAGAAAGAGTTAGTTCGTAGTTGAGAAGTTTTAGAAGGCAATATTTCCAGGAGGACAATTAGGATAACCATTAGTTAGATTTCAGAAAGAGAGCCAGCATGGTCCAGAAAGTCACTTGACACAGAAATTAGATGTGGCCTTAAGAACAAGCCAAACAGTGGCTAACATGCCACTTACATTTGACATCGCAATACAAAATTGGCATCTAAAAAGTACACATTTGAGAACTGAGCGAACAAGCAATAAAAATAATCACAAAAGATCTCACAGTGTTTTAAGTAACATTACAATTTTGAGTTGGGCTGCGTTCACAGTTACCATTGGCCATGGATCATCTGTTGGTTGTGGGATGAACTGGCCCATGAAACACCCAAATGTATAGGCATTTATAATAAGGTGGAAACAGATTGCTCCTGCATCTTCTAACTCAAACACCATGTTTTAATAGATAACTAGACTTTCTCAGAAGCAGAAAAGACACAGTTATCTCCAGGTCGCATGTAGACTTTGGCACGAACCTCTCTTTTAATGTGGACCAGGCTATACTGTGGCTGATTTCCTCATTTATCCCTCCAATTGCAAATTATTTGAAGTCAGGGACTTTTATACTTTTCATCCTCAAATCTATCTGTCAGTATAGTGTTCAACATTTATAGAATGATCAAGTAATACCTATTAAATGATTGAACTGATCAAACAATGTCATTCTGAAATAGTTGCTCCAATCTTATTATGAACTTCACGTTTTGGCTGTTAAAGGACAGAAGGGCAAAAGGAGTAGTGAAAAGAGAAGAGATTTTTTTTTCCACTTAGCATAAAATGCATCAGAGATTCATTTTGAATACGTAAAATTAGCATAGGCCGAATAGTTAGGCCCAAGAACAGATTAGAAATAAATATCAAGTGGAGTAAGAGGAGTAAAATTTACAAACCTTACTGACTTTCATACCTATGAGTATCATTATGTAACTTCTCTTCTTTCAAGGATGACTTAAACACCTCCCAATAAAAGTATTGCCAAACTGGGAACAGAGAAGCATACGGTTTGATTCATTCCCTTGGCTACATCTTGATTACTTTTGTTTATAACAAAGACAAGAAATACTGGTGAATGATTGTTTTGTGAATCATCTAAGAATTGCAATATTAAACCGGAATTAACCTCTGAAGAGTGGCGATCTATGAACCTTATATGTATGTGTGTACTTATATGAACCAAGAGTATCATTTTTCTGTGGGCTAATATGTAATTGAATAGAATATATATTGCTAGAAGATAGCACTACTCTACACACACAAACATATACATGGGATATTATTGTTATTATATTGTTGTTGTTACAGAAAGAATTCTATCTTATAAACCAATTTTCCTTTAACTTTCTAATTCTTTATTCCTTTACAAGTATGTCTATAGATCTCTATGAAAAAGCAATGTACAGTATAATGATCATGGGCTACAAAAGTTTGGTTGGTGACTGTATAGATTTCAGTGTTATATAGTTCAAATATAACATATTCAACATAAAATCTTGCCAAAAGATCTTGTGTGAAAATTTAAAATAAGTTATAGGACACGTAGAATGACTGCATATTATTGTAACAAGGAGAATTGATCAAACTGGAGGAAAATTAGAGATAGAAATGTTAAGATGATACTGGAGAGCATCTGTCTCACTACCAGACGATGACTTTCATTTATAATGAAAAAAAACACTCTTGGCTATTAAACAGCAATATATATTAAGATTTTCCTATCAATTATAAAATATTTACTATTTGGTACAAAAGTCAGAGAACAGCTTTTGGGGTATGTTGCCTCTTTCTGCCTTGTCTATGTACATTTGAATTTTTTTGACACTATAATATGACTACAATATTTCTACCTTCCCTACCTATGCTTTCCTCCCCCTCTTTTCTTTAATTTATGGCCTCTTTTTTCATTAATTATTATGTCTTCTATGTCTTCACCTTCATCTCCTACCTCCCCTTTCCTAATTCTCAGCTCACTATAATTTTATGACCCTAGCTCAGCTGGAAAGTCTCTTATCACACTAATATTTACATATTTGTTCTGACTTCAAAGAGTACGAGTAGCACTGTTCATGGCTAGTTTACTCAGCTGCCTGGTATTCATTTATACTGCCAACGACATCTCTATCTTACTTCTTAGTCATACTTTTGCTTCCTTGCCATGGACATTCTGGCCACTAACATGGGGTTCTTAGAGGAACCCCTGAAGTTTCTTTTTCACAAGTACTTGTCTATGTTAGATGTTCTGCCTGGAAAATTACACCCCTCTTACATAAGTGGTAGGTAATTCAAATCTCTGGCAAGAAAGTCTTATGTGGTTTGTCTCCTTTCTTAAAGCTGCCAGAAATACCTCAGAATGAAATTATCATGACCAGTTATTTAAGAGTCGTATTATACAGAGAAGGAAAGTAAAGACTGTAAAGATAAAGATCTGTTGTAGCTAATTTCTATGAGAGCTCTTAGGTGTGGTCACACCTTCCTCTTGCTTCGGTATTGGATATTATTCTATATGTTTGTAGGCTTAGTGTCTTGCTATTGCTACACCTCAAACTGCATTATGCATGTAATTCCCAGAGACATCTTTTTACAAAGCATATTCTGTTTCAATTATTATGAAGTAAGCTGGAGGACCATATCTTTCTGAGAACACCCACCTACCAACACCGCCACAACCTTCCCCCACACATTGTGCAGAGTCAGCAAGGTGATTATGTCTTAAGAAAGCAAAAGTCACAAATGTGATGTGTAATTCTGGTAGAGAATGCATTCCATGTGTGCTCAAATAAAAAGAGACCAGGAAAGGAAAGAACAGCTAAGTCATCAAATCTTCAATGACATACTGACAAAGTCACAAAATAAGCTCTTCATAAAGCTAAATGACTTTCAAATTGTCAGGGTGTAGACTCTGCTAGGTCTACAGGCTCATTTGCAAAGAAATTGCTGGCTGGGGTGTCTATGTAGGCTTTTGAGGAAAATATTATAAGTAGCTATGCACTGGTTGAAAAATATTCGCATGCTTGATCTTTAGAATTTGAGGCAATATTTTTTTTTCTACAAATAAAATATAAAATTGTGGTACCTAGGGCTACAGGGGCCTTGGGGAACATGTAACAAAGTTTGTGATCAACCAGATAACTTGATTTACTGCAAAGTTTTCTAGCTACTTGATGGCAGAACTAGAAGGAGATTATGAATGTTGGTTTTTATAGTCTATTACTCCTAACCCAGTATACAAAACAAAAACAAAAAAGACCTCCTCCCTGAGTACTTTCTGGTATCATCTATAATGGTCCTGTGTAGTATGCACAAACTACTTATTTTTCCATGACTGTGCAAGCTTAGAGTGTCACTTAGAAACTAAGGCAGGACGATGATTCAAAAGCTTAGTGTTGTTCAACAGCATCTCCTTGCCCAATTCTGAAATACAATACCAGTGTGAATTTGCAGCAGGATTGCTGAGTTGCATACTATATAGTGCTTAACAATTGGGATGCTAACTATAGAAAACTTTTAAAGAAGTGGTCAAAGTTCTTAACAAGCCTTGACAGATGTCAGTTTAGGAATTTATGCTGGACCTAGAGTAAGAATCTCATCTCTAGGAAACTCAAATAACAGCTGCAACAATGTCACAGATTTCCACTTCACCTCTGTGACAGATGGAATACAGCCCTGATGTATTTTATCCCTGTGGGCTGAAAAGTAAATCAGTATAGCTCGTCTGAGACAGGAGAGAACCAGGTCAGAGAAAAGAATCCTGTTCTAGAACAAACTGGCTTAGTGGGCTTCTGACTGTGCCTAAGCACCCATTTCATCCTCAATCTTGTAAGCCTCCCTGCACAAGTACCCACACACTCAAATGCATCATTACCACGTAACAGCTATGAGTTTGTCCTCAAAATATAGCATAAAATACTAATTTGATGTATAAAGTTCGATACTAACTTGACTATATAAAGGTGAGCAAGGCTGTATGCTTTTCTACTTTTTACATAATTCTTTATTTCTTCTGTCTTATTTTCACCCCCGTTTCTTTGAGGATCCAAAGATATAAATACAAAATAATGTGTGTATATATGTTGCTTTCTCTCTCTAATTCAGATAACATCATAGGATAAATTTTGTCTTTTTGAATTATGAAAAGTTTCAAATAAATTTTTGTTTTTTAAAATAGCATTATGTCTACCTATTTAGTAGAGGCAGTAGAAAAATTAAATAGACTGAACATCAATACATTCTGGAAGGCCCTCATAATTCCATAATTTAGTAAAAATATGAAGCATAAGTGTTTGATTTATCTGTACTTTTACCACCATGGACCACACTACACTAAGCATCCTTACACACAGACTTTAGACTTTTATCCTGGCAATTTTGTTTCTGTAGAATTTTGGCTTTCAGAGACATAGAGACTGAGCAAAAGGCTTGTTTATTTTAAAAGAGAATAGGTAGTATAATTCGTTCCTTAAATGTGACAGTGATTGACTTACTTTCCAACAGTAAAGGATGTCCTCTATACTAGAATTTACCATTTTTAATAATGTTGAATGAAAACTTGTCTGGTGTCTTAGAGCAACTTTTCATTGTTTCTTGTCTAACTAACCAGGTATCTTCTTTGAATTGTACATTTTAATTAAACAATTTTCAGGTTTCTATTGAGTTGTCTCATTCTCCCTGCCCCGTGTGTGACACCTTGTTTGCATGCGTGTACATATGTCCATGGATGCCCTCTGTTCCTCTCTACCCAATTCTTTTGAGACAGGGATTCTCAGTGAACCTGAATCACACTGCTTTTCAGCTAAACTTGTGATCAGTGAATTCTAGTGATTTCTCACCAGTCCCAGAGTGCTATAGCACTAGGGTTAGTGGTGTGTGTGGCCATGACACTTTTTACATGGCTTTTGGGTATATGAACTAAGGTCTTCATGTTTGTGTAGCAAGTAGCACTCTTACTCCCTGAGCTATCTCCCCAGCCAGAGTTGCTAGCCTTCTTTAAAATTAAGAAATTATGCAATGTTTTCCAGTTCTATCACTTACCTGAAATTTTTATAATTTTATTTTTCTTTATAGCTTTACAAAATTCCAATTCTAAAATTCTGATTCATTGTTAATTCATCTAATTATGTTAGCTTCTAGGGGTGGGAAAGACTTTTTTTTTTAAGGATATGACTCAGGTAGGCCAACCATGCTCCATTTGATGGTCCCACACCCAGTAGCATATGGGTAGAACAAAGTGAAACCAATGGGGGCAAAAAAAAGACACAAAATTAAGTAGGACTGGAGGATAAATATGATAAGAACACATTGTATATACATACAAAATTCTCAAAATTAATATCAATATTATATTATAATTAACTCTAGGGATATATTTATATGTTAAAGTATGCACAATTTTTAGTACATATAATATTTGCTTAATTTGAATTTTCACTTTATTGTTTGTACGTGTATGTTCAGCACAGCGCATTTGTGAAAGTCACAGAACATTTGGGAGTCTTTTTTTCCTTCAACCATGTGGGTACTGGAGACTCGGCTCAGGTAATTAGCCTTGGTGCAAGCATCTTTACCTATGGAGCCAGCCATCTTGCCAGCATACACCTTCATTTGTCGTTTGTTTATCTTTGCTATCTTTATGTAGTCAGTAATCCTATGTTTTTCTTGGGATTTTACGTTCTTCTGTCATTTTAGAAAAGGTATTTCTTTTTTGATTTTTGATTTTACATTTAAAATTTTAATGCCCTTGAAATTTACTTCTATAGTGCATGTATCAAGAGAGAATATAGTCTTTGCAAGAGATAAGGAAAAAGTATCAACAACAGTTATAGAATAAAACATCCTCTGCTATTAAATTAAAATAACACCTTTTTGCCATTTAATGTTTCCAAAAACTATTTCATTTGTCTATGAACTCTGAATTCCATATGTCTCTTTTTTATTCTAACACTAAACTATTTGGATTATAGTAGTTTTATGGTAATTTTAATATTTGGGAAGGGTAATTTTCTTTTTGATCATTAACACAGATTTTTTTTCATGCATCCCTGGGCTTTTCTCAAATACTTACTATTCCCTACACACTTTAAATTTCCTCTCCTCCCTTAGTGTATTTTGCCATGAAATACCTTAAAGTTTATTGAAATAGTTTATAGTTGTGTAGGATCCTGGTAAGCCTCAACTACTATAATTCTTTTCTATGTTACTTATTTTTATATTAGGATCAAGAGCTGAAGTGAAGCCCTGATACTTCTCAGGGCACTTCTTAAATAAACACATATATATATCCATGTCATGGAATGTTACATAACCGTATAAAATGGTTTAGCTCTTTCTTGTAAGTTGAACTGTATCTCAAGCACCTCCAAACTCTCACATTGATTTCCATTCCCTTTTCATGTGATCCTATTTGGAAATAGGGTCTTTAAAAATTCATTGTATTTCTACTTTCCACAATAGATAATATAGCTTTTTATTGGGTTAGCCACCTAGTTTGCTTATGGATTCCTTATGGCATTATGTGTTACTTTATTATGGCAGCCCTAGAAAGCTAATGCAACCTATATATATGAAAATGTGCAAGATATAGGGTAGAGAAAGAAAAGTAAGATGCAAAACAAGTATATGTAAAATGTTACCACACACACACACCATGTTTGTATTTCCTTAAATATCATATGCAAATATGTGACAAGATTGAAATACTGATTACTGTAAAGACAATGCCATTACTAAGTGACCAGACAGTGGAACTAGTCTCCATAAGGGAACTTTTCTAAGTGCGGTCTAGGAATCTCAAACCATTAGCTCTGCACTGCTGTACCTGAGTAATATACAGCTTCAGCTGTGCATCCTGTGACCAGATCCTTTGACAAGGACTGAGTTTTGTCAACCAGTATTGCACTCACTTGAATAGCAGAGATTCCATTGCTGGAAAGTATGCACACTTATGTAAAGTATGTGCTTGTCTGCAACTTCCTGAACTATACACTGACCAGTCTGGACTTCCTTCCTGCAAATAGCATGATTAAATGCCAGGAAACTGCATATAAAGAGACTCAGCCTTACTATAAAAACATTTCTCTAAAATAAAAAGGAGACACACACACACCATTGCCTAGCTACAAGCAGTACTTTAATTACTGTCTAGCACATTTCCCCCTTGTCCTGTTCTTTCTGCTGTGGTATAATGGTGAGTCCTTTGTTTGTCAATCCTTTAGTGGCTGGCTGCCTAGTCTACCATAATTACTGCGGGATGGGGAATTGAGTGTCTAGTTCATAGAGGTACGGGAATGGATTTTCATTTAATATCTTGTTGCAACTTTTGAGTTTTTAAACATGAAAGCAATCATATGTTCCTGAAACAAGTGAAATTAAGAAAAATCAAGAAAGAACCTAGAAGTCACCACCTTTATAAAACTCTTTAAACAAAGTAGATACTTCAAAGATTTTGCATTGTACTTTTCATGTGCAGATAAATACATACCAGAGTGAAGCAGAGTAGCAAAATATATGCTCAGAGTAGCACAGATACGCTCTGTTTACTCAGACAGAGAATTTCACAGAATGTTAGGGTGTGCTCAACATTCCTAGATGTAATATGGAGGTTTAAAAATGTGAGACATTATTTCTGTATTATAAAATATCATAACTGAGTGACAGGCAGAGAGAAAAATCTTTAGTGGCCACAAGAAGTCATTTCAGCCATTTGCACCTCAGTATCCTTGACAGTAAAATATCAAATGACATAAAATAAAAGCGGAAAGATTAAAATGAGTGAATTCATTTAAGTTTATATACTTTTTCATCTCACACTAGAAACTTTGAGATAAATATAAGTTCACAAGTGCTCATGAAAATAATCCAGGGAAAGAAATATTTTCCCAAGGGTGAAGTGGCAAAAGATGAAACAATCAAACACAAAACTGTAACTTATAGCTAGGATACTGACACTGACACAATCATGCTAGAAAACATTTTCAACTCCATAGTGATGTTTCCTGTCTTATCCCTTAGGGTCACACCCTCCTCTTTCTATTGCATTTGTGTCAGCTGCTTTTTATGTTTCTGTCAAAAATACCTAACAAGAGGTAACAATGTTGGCAGAAACAGAAGGCTGGCCGGTCAGATTGTGTTCGTAAGCACAAAACCGAGAAAATATAAAACACAGGGCTGGGCTATGAAAGCTCAAGGTTCATCCTTAATGACCCATTGAAGATACACCTGTCAAAGGTTCTCCAACCTTTCCCAATAAGACAACTAGCTGGATCCCAAGTGTTCAGTCACATTCAAACTATAGTACCCCTGTTGTTGCCGTTTTTCAGTTCAGCCATTTCAAGAATGCTGTATGAATGGAATCAGACAGCATGTAACCTTGTGAGATCAGAATTTACTCAGCAAATTCCCTTGGCTTATTTATACAAATTGTTGCATGTATTGATAATCCACTGCATTTTATTTCTTTGTTATGCAGTATTACTGGCACATGTGTGCATCTTCATTTATATAACTATTCAATACTTCCTGACGGTTTCTAGTTTGGGATTAGTGAATAATACCCATCTGAACACATCTTGGGACGTTTAGGATACATCTTCAATCATGAAATCGTTGGGTTGTATGTGGGCTCACATTTATATTAAATGGGAAACTGGCAAATTCTTTGCCACACTGACTTCATCACTACATTCCCACTAGCAACATAAGACTGATCTATTTCCTGTAAATCCATTGTAGCATTTGGTAATTCCACTAGTTTTTAAGCCATTTTGATAGATGTATAGCTATATCCTATGATATTAATTTGTATTTCTAAACATTTACTCACTTTTTTTCTGGTTTTTAAAATCATTTTATATTTTCTGCCTAATTTGGAAATCTATTCTGAGCTACTTTTTTTGTAATGTGTGAGGTTTAAAGCTAAGTTGTTTTATTTTTTTTCTTTTAATAAATTCATTTATTCATCTATTTATTCATTTATTTTACATTTAGACTACAGTTTCCCCTCCCTCCTCTCTTCCCAGTATCTCCCTCCAAAGTCCCCTTTCGCAATCCCACCCCACAATTGTCATCAGAGGAGCGTCATACAGTATCTTATGGAAACAGATGAAGACCCATGGCCACAGCCAAACATTAAGTGGAGCTCAGGGAATCCTGCAGAAGAGGAGGAGGAAGGACTGTAGGCACTAGAAGGGTCAAGGACACCATAAGACAACTCCAAAGATTCAACTCATCGGAGCTCTTAAAGGCTCAAAGAGACTCAACTAACAGCCAGGAAGCCAGTATGGGACTCATATAAGCACTCTGCATATGTTACAGTTGACTTTTCTTTTTTTGCCTACATGCTAAGCTCTGATAAATATCAATTTCAGAGTCTGGGGTGTAGTTCACGGGTAAACTAAATGTTAGCATGCACCAAGATACTATGTTCAATCCTGAACCACCTACTACAAATGATCGGTTAGGTATAGGCTTCTTTTCTTAATTATCTGCTTCTCTCCACTCTTCTGTATCCCTCCACTGATGCTGTATTGCCTTGAGTTCTGAGACTAGGTTGTAAGACTTAATATTAGGTACAGTGAATCTTCCCAGTTTAGTATGAATTTTCAAGACTGCTTTATTTATTCTATGCCTGGCAGTTTTTCAGTTATATTTTTAGATAACTCTTGCTTATGTCAAGAAAAAATGTCTAAGAGCTTGATTGGAATTATATTAAACCAATGAATCAATTTAAAGAGATTTAAGTAAAAGGAAAAAAAGAGGAATAAGACAAAAGAACAATAAAAAACAGATAATAACACAAGAGATTTTTTAGTTTTTGCATATTTATGGTTATGATAAATGTAAATAGACTATACTAATCAAAAGACAAACTTGACAATGAAAAAATTTTAACAGTATGCAACCTAAAATAAATTTGTTTCAAATTTAAACTAGATGGGTTAAAATTGAAAACACTGAAAAAACAGTTATAACATAAAAATTAATCAAAAAATGTAGTGGCAGCGACACTTATGTAAGATAAAGTACATCTAAAAGAAATTACTAGAAACAAAGACATTATATACAAATAAGAATGTAGATTTACCAGGAAATAATAATAATTATAAATGTGTATGACATACCTATAGAGATAATACAAAATACATGAAGTAGAAACAAACCAGGGAAGAAATATATACATCAATATTAGGTTTTGCACAATTGTGAGTGTCTGCTACAGTTTCTTCTAATGACAAAACCTAATGACAAAACCATGGTACATTTACTTGAATATATAAATAAATGCTTATACAACACTATTAACAAATTTTGTTTACATTTCACCAGTAACCCACTAATCTTCATTTTCTGCTTTAAATTTAAGTTTCAGACCTCACAATGAGTGCGTTTATCATCACACATTTTTGGTTTTCTAGTCAAGTCTATGACAATGGCTTAGGTTTTTTTTTTTTTTTCACGTTTACGCCCTTGATTCTTTTAAAGAAGACTAGTTGGACACATTGTAGAATGTGTGCTTATCACATCATGTCAAACAGGACTTGATAGCAGAGTCATTATCACAGGTATTACCTAGTTCAGGAAGCACCTGCCAAGTTTGTTCTCAATTGAAAAGTGATTCACTTTACCTTTATGTGTTCCATTCCTTGCAAGCAAGCCATCAAACCCAGCTCATTTTCATGGGGGGATTAAGCTATATACTCTAAATGGCGATTATTTGAAGTTATTCTTTAAGAAATAGCTGTCCTTCAAATATACGTTCTCAGAGTACAGAGAAACATGTAAGAATAGCTGCAGAATAAGATATTTAATGTAATTTTCTTCCCTTTCTAAATCCCTAAATATTTTCCTTTTATTTTTAGGTCATAGTAATATTATTGCTTATCTGATGTTTTCACTAATTTGTTTATTTAGAAATGAAGATCCCTTTAGTGTTCTGGCACTCAAGATTATAAGTTTTTCCACATATTTCTTTAGATACAAATTACACCAACATACTGGGAAGGGAAAGGAGCTGACAGAATATGTGTCGCTTGGAATCATTAAGTATCCTACAGGGAATATTGAGTAACTTAAGCTTCAAAGAAATATGTGACAATTGCTAACCTATTTTAGATTTAGATTTTAATATTCTTACAGTCTGGATAGGCCCAGCAATTTTTAAAATATATTTTAATTAAAATATAATTACATCACTTCCCTCTTCCTTTTCCATCCTCAACCCTCCAATGAGACTCAGTTCTCTCTCTCTCTCTCTCTCTCTCTCTCTCTCTCTCTCTCTCTCTCTCAAATTGATGGCCTCTTTTGCCATGATTATTATTGTTTTACATGCACACCACACACACACACACACACACAACTACAACTGCTGAGTCCTTTTTTGTTGTTCATATGCATATGCTTTCAGGGCTGGCTATTTTTTATTGACTAAGCAATAAGGGTCTCAGCTTTGAGAAATGCTAATTCTTCCTATTTCAGCAGTCATCCATTGCCTTGGAGTTCTTTGTCAAGAGTTTGGACCTCTGCCGGTGAGATTTATTTTCTCTTTCTGCATTAGAATGCCTATTGATATTGTAATTGTTTAAGCAGCCTTTTCTAGGAGACACAACAAGCTATATTTTTGTTTTTTTTTCCTTTTTTAAACTTAAGTCTCCCAACAATTCATCTGAGCAAATTTATTTTTAACTGCAAAACAATTTCTTTGCTTGTTTTTGGCTTTTTGTTTTTCAGGCCAGGCTTTCTCTTCCTGTCTGTCCTAGAACTTGCTTTGTAAATCAGGCTGGTTTTGAATTCACAGACTTCTATCTGCCTGACTCTGCCTCCCGAGTGCTGGGATTAAAAGCATGGAGTATCACCTCAGAACAAACTAATTTTAAAGCGTGATTAAAATGTTAAAGATAATGTCTTGTCATGTGTGTTATCCTTTATGAGAAAAATCAATACTTTAGTAGACTTCTTCAGTAAATTTCCCTTAGAAAACTGCTAATTATCTGAGCCCTAGTGCCAGAATTTAACATAGACTTAATCCTCTCCTTCAATGCTATTACATTCTCCTACAGTAAAGTACTATTATGAATCTCTTTCCCCACCAGAAATCAAGTGCAAATTCTCTGACGCTGAAAGCTATGTCTTATTTATACTTATTTACTCAGGATTCCCAACTGGCCCACATTCACACTAGCCATATTTCAAGTGTTCAATAGCTTCATGCCTCAAGATTGGATAGCATGAATATAAAATACCTTTACCATCACCAAGAATTCAAACTGCATGGCTGATTTACAGCGAGATTTTCCCACCTCGGCAGTAGTGACATACTAGATAGGATTGTTCATTGTTAGATGGCCTGTCCTGTGCATTGCAGAATGTTGAGTAGAGCTATGCGATTTTATTTCTTTGATGAGAGCAATAGAACCTACACCTGCACTATGAAAATTAAAAATGCATTTACTGACACATATGTAATTTCTTTTGTGTATGAGATTATCCTAGATTAAGAACAGCTGTTTACATGTATAATGCCTAATCCAGTCGTTGTCAGGCTTCATGCAGCACCTGATGAGTGCAGATGCAGAGATGCACAGTCAAACATTAGGCAGAAGTTGGGGAATCCTGCAGAAGAGGGCTAGGCAGAATGGTAGGAACCAGAGGGGTCAATGACAACACAAGAAGATGGCCCACAGAATCAACTAAGCAGGACTTGTAGGGGCTCAGAGAGACTGAAGCAGCAATCAAGGACCATGTCTGAGTCTGAGCTCGGTCCTCTGCACATACTTAATACTTTTGTAACTTGCTGTTCTTGTGAGACTCTCAAGAATGGGGGTGGGGGTGTCTCCAACCCTTTTGCCTGTGCTTGGGACCTTTTCCTTCCTACTCAGTTGCCTCCTCCAGCCTTGATATGAGGGCTTGTGCCCAGTCTTACTGTATCATGTTAGGCCATGTTTGGTGGCTATCCCAGTGAGGCCTGCTGTTCCATGTCCCAAGGGCAGGGATTGTAGTATGTACTGTGTTGCTAGTAAAAGTAACCATTTTCTAGTGAGCAATTTAATAACATTTTGTGTATTTATTATGCATAGCACTACACCAAACTTCTTCCAAAATACTCTTTTATTCCAAAATAAAGCTTTATTCTAAAGCACCTATTCTACATTTTGCCCATGACAACCACCACAATGCATTTATTCTATGGGTCTGTTTATTCTAGACATCTTACAAACATGGAATACAAATTGCTTTGCATCTTCTCTCAATTTTTATATTTTAAGGTTTCTCAATATTGTTAGATGTACTATGGTTTCTATTGTGTATGACTGTATCTCTACCCACCTCATTTTCCTTTTTCTTATTCTTACCTATTTAAAAAATGTACAAGAGTTAATTTATTGTTATTTAATTAAAAGACCCTACTTATGCAATTTTATATTATTCACTGGTCAAATTAAAATTGTTTGGTTTTTATTTAGATCACCTTGGTTTGACATGTTTACATATATTTTAGTTTGTATGAAAATCAGTGATTGTTAATAGGAGAGAGATCTCAACCCCCTTTAGAAAACCGAAACTTATGTCCGTTCTACTTGCCCTCTTTTCAGAAATGTTCCTGAGTGTCCTTGATATTTGAAATCATTGAATAAAACAACTTATTAAAGCAGAGAAAATTTTCTGAAGTTTTTATAAATTAACTGAAAACAGTCCTGCAACAGTCCCAGGCAAATGATTGATACACACTGTGTACATGTGGCTTGAGAACCATTTCTTAGACCTGCCCTTTTCGCAGTACTCTGTGAATACTTTATTGAAACTTGGCTTCTAGAAAGAACATGGCAGACAGTATGAAATTGCAGACATTCTTGGCCAAAAATTTCAGTTAGTGTGCATTATAGACAAAGGGAAGCTCTATTTTTAAAATTTATTTATTTCTTCTCTCTCTCTCTCTCTCTCTCTCTCTCTCTCTGTGTGTGTGTGTGTGTGTGTGTGTGTGTGTGTGCCTCACTGTGTGTGGAGGTCAAAAGACAGTTTGTGGGAATCAAGCCTTTTCTTTCACCATGTGGGTTTTGGAGATCAAACTTAGTTTGTCATAGCTTCTTTTCCATTAATTATGATTATGTATATATTGCTGAGTCCATTCAGTCTTACTAACCACTTGATACTGATTAATTTACTAACCTCTGGATAACAAATTATTGTGTTCATCATTGGGGCAGAGTAATTATCATTTTTTTTTTTGCAGTCATTAGTTGTCTGTAGTCCTTCATCTAGGGGTATGACTTTGTGAAATTCACCTAGTCACCTTAGTGTGTCACCTGCTATAATTTGTTAGTACTTGATTTTAAAAAAGCGATCACTGAAATTTCATAAGTGCAGCTTCCTGTCACATATATAAGATATTATCTCGCAGTACAAGTTTTAGTCCTCTGGCTCTTAATATTTCTGTTACCTCTTCTGTGATGTACCTTGAATTTTAAGTACAAGAGTTGTGTTGAGAATGTAGCTATTGGGGATGGCTACCTCATCATCGAGGTCTAGCTTATCTGTTCTACACATAGATGCTCTATCTATCTATCTATATATCTATCTATCTATCTATTCATCTCTCTCAACATCTGTCCATCTATTTCCCTTCCTGTCTACCTACATAGTCATCTTAATTTAAATGATTCCCTCTCTTTGAAAGATTTTAAAATTTCATTGGGCATTGGAAATATCACAGAGTATGTTTTGATATAGGCCTTCTATATAATTCTGGTAACTTGATTGGAAATTGCAGTCTTGAAAATCATGTCTTCCTTCCTAGGACATGTTCTTATATTTTTAGTAAATTCTTCCCTATATGCTCTCTCTAAGCACTTTATTCAGATATTGAAATTACTGGAGAGATCCCTTACCTTTATTGCTTTTCCTTCTTAGTGTCCATTTCTTAGTCTTTGTTTTATCAGATTTCTTGAAGATTTAGGCTCCAATTTCAATTAAATTGTATAGCTTGGCAATGGCAGATGTATCTTCCAGGAACACATCCTTGTTCTTTGACTTTTACTTTTTAATAAAAATGGTCTTTTTGTTTTAGGAATTCAATATATTCTCTCATATTCCCATACATGTTAATAATTTGTTCTTTTCGTCCTCTATATTTTTATTTTGGTTTCATTTCCTCAAGTAGCTTTTCTTTCCTATTCATATTCAAGATTTCTCAGGTACTAAAAGGTAATAATAACCTCTAGCTATAGGGTTTTAGAGGAGGTGAGTTTTATTCTGTGTGCTGAGTGCAGACTCCCAAATAAAAGTACCAGAAAGGTTTCTACTCTATGAACTCTCATTTTTTTTTCTGGAGAAAAATTATCTATTACAATATTTTGAAACACATATTTTCTGTCACTATTCCTAAAAGAATTTCCCTGAGCCTTAGGGAACTGACTGATAATTGTACATGTATGTTCTTTCACTTCATTCTCATTGTAAAATTTGAATTATCTGATGTAATCTTCTCTTCCTAATTTTTCCAGATCTTCTATTATAAGCTCTCTAGAGAGTGAATTTTTGGTCTCCTGACTAAGCAGGGAAATGGTTTAAGAATTCTTGGGAAGTATTTTAAGCTGCATTTGGAATAATACCCTTAAGTTCATACTTTAGATAACCCCTATTTTTTTACAATATTGGATATAACTCATTCAAATAACTTCCTGTGTTATTGATACTTGGTTTTCAGTGTTCCAAGCTATGTTAACTATATGATTCTCTGAACAGTCCCTAAATTAATCACTTCTTTAGTCTGTTTTTTTTTCTCCACAGTCTTTCTCCTTGTGGGTAATTAAAAGAAATCTTCCATTTTCATTTTAGTGATGCTTCAAGACACACTACTTAAACTAGGAATCCCTGTAATCAATCAATGGATAGAAAAATTAACAAATAATAAAAACTGACATGTAACAAATGATAAGGGGAAGATTTGTGATCATAAAAATTTAGCCAGCAGAGAATTGTAATTAAGACAGGTTTTATATGTACACATTAGAATTTTTTATGCACTTTAATTCCCCAGGTGTAATCTATGAACCTTTATTTCTTTGTTAATGTTATTCACTCCAAATAGTTTGGAGTCATTTCTAACTTTAAGTTATATGAAACATAGGAAGAATTCTAGCAATTTTGAAGATCCCTCAAAATTCAACACTGATAACATCATGTGGTCCATATTCATGTTTTGACAGTTCACATTTGTGCCTACTGGAAATTGGACTGTATATACTGATTTCCAAAGTATAATTTATGTTGCCGCCAACCTCTACATTCCTAGATTTTTCCCAAGTGAATGAATATGCACCCATAAGTTGCTTCTTAGTTTATTATTCTGTTTATCAAGAGCTACATTGTTAGGTATATGGGACATTAGAAGACTTGAGTGAGTGCAAAAAAGATTTTCTGAGC
This sequence comes from Dicrostonyx torquatus, assembly GCA_028555095.1. Lineage (NCBI taxonomy): Eukaryota > Metazoa > Chordata > Mammalia > Rodentia > Cricetidae > Dicrostonyx > Dicrostonyx torquatus. Next base: position 1,633,200 of record JAQHUG010000158.1, read on the forward strand.
TAGAGATAGCTAAGTCATAGAGCACTTAACCAGCATGCACAAGAACCTAGAGTCTCTCCATGGTACCAGGAAAAAGATGTAAAAGCATGGATAAAAATTTATTTCTCTGATTTATACTTGTTTCAAATCTGAATTTCTAACCTCCCATTTGATATTTAATAAGATATCACAATAAAAGGTATTTTTAAAATTGTTATTATAGAGGGATATACACAAATGAGACACATTACTATTAGTATTTCTAATGTAACATTAAACGTAAGAGATGAAAGACTCTTTAATGCATTTTGGTTCCAAGATAAGAGATGCAGAATCAGTATCTTCAGCGGCCAGGATTCACTGTTATTAGTAACAATAGTGATAATAGAAATGAAGTTTCTAACATAAAGGTTTTGTTATGTCGTAGGTTCAGTGATAAGTACCTGAGAGTACTTTCCTACCATTTGAACAAAACCAACCTCTACTCCTGGCCTCAGTTTATAATGCTATCCTAGGGAGGATGAGAATCTGCAGACAATGACAGAATTTGACAGTTGTGCTGAGTGTTCTTAGAAACTGCATTTTGAACCACTGGGTGATTCCAATAGTCTAATAGAGAAATATAGAAATGCACACGTAAAGCAGTATATGAAGCCTAGAGTTAATCTGCACACCTCAATGTTCTACAGAGATGTTTGATTCACCCATGAGAGTCCAGCTATTGAGGAACATAATTTAGAAAGGTATGACCAGCTGGGAAAATAAAATGCAGTCATTTTTCTGAGAATAAACCAATTCTACATTTTCATCCCTTTAATTATAAAGTAGCATGTTCACTTGTGATACCTTAGTTAATTTTTCTCCTCTTCTAAGTTGATATTTGGCAACATCATGCAAAATGTTAACTTCAGTTTGTTTGCTAGAGACAAGGGAAACTATTATTTCATTTTAAAAGGTACATTTCTCCTAACTCTTGGCAAATATCATCTCCCCTGTGCAAATGGCCTGTTAAAATGAATAGTTCATGGTTCTAACATTATGGAAAAATATATACTAATCATCACAATAAATGAGATATGGACTAGGGACTTTAGTTCATGTAATAGGTTTATTCACTAATACCATCAACAAAATAAATAAATGAAGACATATGATAATAAGTTAATATCAAGTTGTGGAGTTTATGCATTGGAACATAAGATTTCTGAGGACAAATCAAATTGTTGGATGTTTTACATATAAACGATGCTCCAGTGCCTCTTGATAATGAGGTGGATTTATTAAAGGACATACACAATTTTAAAGTCTTTTCCATTTTTTGTTATTTCTGCTTTTGTCCTGTAAAACGAAACCTGATACAGAGAGTCTCTGAGACAGACTTCAAGTTTTTCTGACATAAAACTGGTCCTAAAGACGTAATATGTTGCCTGAATTATTTTACTGCTACTGAACACAAGTAAAATTATTCGTGAACTACTAAAAGTGTTGGGCAAAAACTACCACTTGAAATACATCAAGTATAACTCAGCTATTTAACTTTAAAATGAATAACTTAAAAATAATAATTGTCACAGCAGGCATTAAGTCACAGTGGCACGACTGCTGAGTTTATTCTTAGCTCCCAGCTCTGAAATCTTTACTCACTGTGGTGCCTCCTTTATGAAAGGAAAGGCACATTAGGATTTGGAGAAGACACTTAGTTTGCCTTTGACAATATGGGACCAATTACCTATCTTTTATGAAATATTTCGAAAGCTCAAGATAAGGCTGTTAGACTCTCACGCAAGTGCATGTGTATTTCAGTTAATTTTCATGCTGGGCTGTTGTGTTCTCCAATATCCACCTTTCCTCCATCTCCACCCTCCCCCACTCCCAAGCTCTCCCCAGTTCTTTCCTTCTCCCTTCTAACCCCCTCCATTTAGCCTACCCACACCCCGAACCCCTACCTCCACCCCCATCCCCACACCCGTGCTTCCAACTTTTGCCTGGCAATCTTGTTTGCTTCCGA
>JAQHUG010000158.1:1637245-1687520 GCA_028555095.1 Dicrostonyx torquatus
ATCCCCAATCTCTCCAAGACCTTTATCATAAAGGGGTGTTGAATTTTGTCAAATGCCTTTTCAGCATCTAGTGAAATGATCATATGGTTTTTTCCTTCAGTTTATTTATATGATGGATTACAAGCATAGTACATTATCAAAGACAGGAGAATGATATTGGTGGAGTACTATTTTATTTAAATGCAGATTTCACTTGTATTTCCCTAATATTTATGTGCAGTCTTGAAGATAGACTTATCATAACCTTTTAAAATGTTAATTCTGCTAGATATATGTTTTATAACTATTTTTATATGGTTTTTAACTGTTATAAACAATGTTCCTTAAAGCAAAATTAGAAGATTGATACTTAGGTAACTTAAATGACACAAAACTTTCTGCTTTATAGCATAGAATTTTCACCTCATAAAATTTCAAAAATTACATTTCTTTAAGACACAAAGCATCCTGAATGAGAAAAATCTGACATTTTATCCAAATGATGCATGTTCGCACAGTTAGTCCTTAGAAATAGTGTATAGAAACTTTAGGTCAGCTTCTATGATTCCAATGATCATTGCTGACTAGGATTGTACTAACATCAGGCAGATAAATTCCTTAAAACTTTTTTTCTTTAAAGCAGAAATTAGCCAAACTTCTAGCCACAGTCCAGAGGTCTACTAAAACATTCTATTACAAAAAAGGAAAAGGGGCAAAAGCAAAGTGTATATTTTCAGAGAAAAGGATAGGAATTTGTATACTACATGTAATTCTCACTATTGTTTATCACTGATTCTGGGTTAAAAACTTAAGTAGCTGCCATAGATATTTAGCAAATAAACAAGAACATAACGCCTACATATTTTAAGTGGTTAGTGGCTGTTGAAATTCCTACAGCCAGGAGTCTTTAAGTTACCCGCCCACTTGGGCGTGGCCTCTTACATTATATATGCCAATGTAAAGCACGTGTCTGGCAGCTCTTCCAGCTGCAGGATTTGGTTACTGGTCCCCGTTTGAGCAGAGGACTGTAATCTGTGAGTTTACCCCTAAATAAATAAACCTCTATTATATTCAATTCTGAGCTAATGTGGGATTTCTTTTAAGCATCCATCTTCAGTTAGTAGTTATTAGTTTTTATAACATGTGCTGCAATTGCATTAATTCCAACAGTATAATATCTTTATACTGTGGATATAACCAATTCAATAGTTCATTGAGATGTTTCTTTAATTAATACTAGCTTATTATAAAGAATTACTTGTCTTTTGATGGCATGCTATTAATGACTACTTCGCTTTCAGCAAGTGCCAGATTATTCATTATTAATTCCTTTTGTATTCATTACAACAACATCAATCAGAAAAGCTCATTTGCTATTAATGTGAATATAACAGGTAATTCCATTCTAATCTAGTGGTGATTAATGTTCATTTGATAAGTAATTACAATATCACATTGCAGTGTGTTAGCAATGGATAATACTGATTTTGCATGATCTTTTAAAGAGTCATAACAACTCATTAGGGTTAAAAAATTTAAAGGTAAAGAAGGGCTATCAATCTAGAGACAGATACATAGAGTTCCCACATGGCTTGGAAGAGAATAATGGTTAAGGGAGGGGCTTATAAAACTCTTCTTTTTATTTTTGGTAAATCAAGTACGTTTCACATCTACCCTGAAACAACACTCCTTGATTTGCAAAAACAAAGCAAAAAATGAAATTGCATTTGAAAAGTATGTGCTTTAATTCCAGGATATCATTGAGTATCTCAACTACATGGTTTACCCATCAATTGTGATGCTGAAGTTTAATGTAAGAAAATTCCAACTTATACTTAAAAGGTTTTCCCCATAACACTGTTTTAAAATTAATGAAGATTAATGACATATGCTGAATTTTGAATCCCAATTACATTTGTATTGAAATGAATGACATTGATAAAATGAAAGTTGATTAAACAATAATAGCAGAGCTTTTTCCTATTTTATGTAATCTATGCTAACTTCCATTAGCATCAATAACCAGAAAGGTTCTTACATGGACTGACACTTAATATATTATGTTTGATTGGATTAGCACCAGTCATTGAGTTTTAAAATCTTGGGAATATTAAATTTACTGTAGAACGCTATAAGTTGTCAGTAGGCACTGGAGATTTATAGGCTATATGGGGTGGAAAATGCCTATGAACCTCAAAACAACCTTGAAGTGTTGGCAAGACAGGTATCATTAATCTTATTTCACAGGCGAGGAGATTGATGCTGAGAGACATTAAATGGACTACCCTAAATCCTACTACAGAGCTTTTATTGGAACCCAGTGCCTCTAACTCTTAGTTTTATGTTATTTCTACTACAGTCCAGTGCCATCCTGACTCCACTTACTTGTAACAGGTACTAGAGAACAAATGTAAGAGAAATTGCCAAGAGTTTAACTGAATCACACATCAAAACCTACTAGAGCATCAGGGAGGGTAGGAGGAGACGAAGTCAACAATGCTGTGGTTTTCAAAACAGTTGGATAGTCCCTGCTTATCCATAATACATGGAATACTAAGTTCATAAGTCCATAATGCCACGTCCATCAGATAACAAGCCATATTTAAGATGTATTAGCTGCTACAAGTGAAAAAAGAAGATGACCTTGGTCTTGAGTTGAGGTATATCAGCTGAATGACAGTAATGGGAAGAGAGAAAAACAGTGTCATATGGGATCTTGGATAATTTACTTACTATTTACTTAATTTCCCTTAAGTCAGTAATTATTGGAACCACACATCATGCTATAAATTATGACTTGGCCAATTACAAAAACAAAAGCACTGACTTCAGGAAGTTTATCGTTGAAAAATTCTCTGAAGCAAGGCTTCCTAAGGCAAATGTTTTGATTAAGTTATGCATATTTTAGATGGTTTGCTTTTTAGTTCTGAATGAATAAGCAATGACTGATGGCACTTTTGGCACCTTAGCCATGAGTCACCTTATTTGTTCTTGGTAGCAGAGAGACAGAAAAACTGTCAAGAAGTTTGGCCTTCTATCCAATAAAGGAGTAAGCATATATGTTGACCGAAGAGTTGGGATCAGAAGACATTTCCTAGAAGGAGAATGGCAAATGTATTTTAAACCAGAAGACAAGTGGAAATCCTGGTGCACAGGTCAGTCAGGGAAAGGGACGGTCCAGCAATAAGACAAGCCAAGATGAGCATCTTTCCTCCTGTTTGATAGAAATGCAGTGCTGGTGTTGGAGTCAGAGTGGTTGAGTGTGGCAACTTTCTCCTGCACTTTTGTCTGCCCCATATTCTGCACGTTGTCTATTCCATCTGGAATGCATTTCTACAAACTCAGTGGCTTAAAATAACTCAGTCCAAGTCACTACAGTGTAGGAAGTCAGAAGGTAAAGGGAAACAAGGGTTTCAGTGACTGAAATTGGTGGAGTTCTGTTCCTTTTGGCAAAGTTTCAGGGGAACTTTCTGATGGCCTTCCCTAGCTATTGCAACCCACCCATACTGTTCAGTTAATGGCCACTTTCTCCATCCACAAAGAATACCATAGCATCTTCACATTTTCTTATCTCTGACTCTTATGACCCTGCTTCCATTTTTTTCACTTTTATGGACCCTTGATAATATGTCCATACAGGACCAGTTGTATAATTCAAAGTAACCTTTCCACCTCTGAGTTATCCAACTGATTCTATCTGAGATCTTAGTCCCCAAATATCATGATGCATCACCATAGGTTCTGGGAGTTATCAGTTTTGTGGAGGCCATCTTTCTAGCTATCTTATGGAGAAATGAAATTTATAAGATTCTAGTACACTTTATGGAGAGAGGGCTTTAAAGCTGGTTAAGTTTCCGTGTACAGTCTTTGAGGTATGTCTGTATATGCTTGGACCGTTGTTCTGGAGAAATGGGTAAGGCAGTAGCTACAGGGTAGTGACAGGAAAGGTAATCTGGACACGTGAGCCCTTAATTGTGCTCTACACATGCAAACACAGCCACAGCAGAGGAACGCCACGATGTAGAACATCAATCCCCATTTCAGCAAGCTGTAGTATTCTTATTGTTTTGAAATACTACGTTTTGGAATGGGCCAGCAATTTCATGGAGGATTGATCTATTATATAGAATAACTGTTGCAAAATGCATGACACATTTTAAAATACAGAGTCAATGTTGATCCTAAGTGATATTTTTCCAGGTAAGGGTTAAAACAGCAGGAAATCTGTCAGTTATCTTTCCAGCATATTGAAAACGAAAGGACAGTTAGTTTAACAACCAAAAAGACATGATCTTGTAATAAAGAGCGAGCTTTCCTAAGAAAGGGGGGGGGGTCAAGTTAACATGATTTCTTTCTGCTACACCCTACTTTTAAGTTACGATTTCTCATTTCTGTACTGAGCTTTCTTCAAAGATCATGTGAGTTTGATAAGCCCTGCCATACACTATTTAATTTAACACTCCCTGCTTTGCAAGACGTTAAGAATGTTGTTGAACGAGTAATCGTAATGTAGCCGGAGCCACTCACAATGGCGTGCTGCTAATTCCGGAACTGAATAATGTTGTCATTACAGTGTACTCATAAGTGCAAGAACACACGCAGAAAAGAAAGATTTTATGTAGAAAGTGTTGCCTTAGCCATGCTGTTAGCAATATTATTGCACTCCATAAAGTCACACTGTGCTTTGACTCTGTGGAGAGCTGGTCTTGCTAACTTAAAACAGCACGTGGCATGCTGAGTGACTTGAGAGGGTACTTACAAAGCTGATTTTTGTATATTAATTCTCGCTTGCCAGTGTTAAAACTTGCTGTAAAATGGCAACAGATTCAAATTAACTGATAAAATTTCATACACATTTAATATAGAAAAATAAAAGAATCCAATTCCAAAACTCTCAGGTCTACTTAGCATATGTCATACTGTAGTACACAGTGCGTTAACAAAACATAGGTCAAAGTTAACTGCTGTAAAGGCAAGGGCAGCAGTCCTGAGAAGACAGAAATTCAACTAGAGTACAAACAAAGGCACATAGATTTTTTTCAGTTTGTAAATTCTGACCATTTAATAATAATAATTCTTCCTAATGGACTACATCTACCTAGGTTCAATGAGTTTTAATAAAACAAGTTTTATGTTTGCTGGTATTATTTTAACAGCTTCTTCAATAGTCTGAATAACAAAGTAAAACAACTTTTATTGCTTTAATAAGAACATGTTTGTTTTTCTCACTTACAGTACCATAGTAACTGCTCATATTACTATTTTAAAATATAACTTACTCTTTGTAGATGAAATTGTTAGATTATTAAGTAGTAAATACAATGAGATGGTTGTATAAATGAGTATGTTATAAAAAAAACAAGTAAAATTGTTGTGGCTGTCTTAGTTAAAGTTTCTACTGCTGTTATAAAATATCATGACCAAAAGTGACTTGGGGAGAAAAGAAATTATATCAGCTTCCAGTTCCACATTTTAGTTCACCACTAATGGAAGTCAGGGACACGAATATAAACGGGGCAGAATCCTGGAAGCGGGAGCTGATGCAGAGGCCATGATCAGGTGCTGCTTACTGATTTGCTCCTCATGGCATGTTCAGCCTACTTCCTTAAAGAACTCAGGACCACCAGCCCAGGGGTGGAACTTTCCACAGTGAGCTGTCTCCCCACATCAATAACTAGAGAAGAAAATGTCCTACAGCCAAATATTATGGAGGTGTTTTCTCCATTGAGGTGTTTCCTCTTAGATGAGTCTGGCTTCTGTCAAAAAGACAGAAAAGTGGCCAGCATACTGGCAAAAAAAACATGGTGGCTTCACAGAAATGAAAAATATTAAATATTGTAAATAGGGAAAATACCTTTTACAAATTGAAAACTACGATTTCAGTGGGATTACTAATTTCTAAATGTTGAACCACTTGATGAAGAGTTTATATGGAGGAAGTTATGATCATTTTTATGATTTACTAAGAGATTTACAGCAGACCATGAATTCTTCATGGATATTGATATTATTTTGAAGAAAAAAGCAAAGTTGGAGGAGTTGAAGTGGTGAGGTTAGGTGGAAAGTCTTCCCAGTAAAGAACAGGTGTGGAGGCACAAGATAGGTAATGTATAAATGCCTATGGTATACATTTCCTTCTGAGGTTCAGAATTACTGCTGATAATTTTCTTTCTAGAAACTTTTGAGCAAATTAAAACAAATTAACTCTTTAGTTCTCCATTATATAGGAGACTTTGTTAGCCTAAATTATTTTCTTGTCTTTCTGTGGTATTTCAATTAGTGGTTCACCTAGTGACCTAGTGTGGTTTTCATTGGAATTTAATAGAAATGTTGATTATCAAACTTCACCCATACCTAGCTGATTATGTACTTCTATGCATCTTCAGTGGCAAAAGTCAATGAAGAGAAATAGCTGAACCTGGTTTTTATGTTAGCCAATGTTCTTTAGCCTTGCTTTACAAGCACCAGTATGGACATTAATTGGGAATTTGTTGACAATGCCAAATCTCGGACCTAAACAGAGCCCTAAATAGACTAATAGACTCTTTAATCTGTACTTGAACATGGTTTTAAGCAATTCTTATGCATGAGTGAGCTTTCCTAGAACACTGCATTTCTAATTTTTAACGCTGCATCTAAACACACCTAAGTCAAAAGAGTAATGAACTCAGGTTTTCTATTAGTCCAGAAAGTTAGAATGGGAACATTAAATGACTACTAATACATGGACTTGATGAGATGAATTTACAAAGAGTATAACTAGTAACTGAGTGCAGGAAATCCAGAGCTACGTATTCTGTTTTAAAGAGCATATGATATTTGAAAGTTATGTGTACGTTAAATTTCAGAATTCTTTCCCTCTACAAGTTTGGGAGGCAATGTTTTTCTGAGGAAAATGAGCATATGCATTTATACATTGTACAAGGCTCTTATAATGATAACACAATGTATACAGAAAACTAATTTTTAATAGGAGGAATACTTTTACATGGAAATATTGTCCTCCAAAAAACCTTTCCCTAATTAGTTCCATCTACAATCTATTTTTTTTTCCTGAGGGCTTCTATGCATAGCGCTGTCTGTTCTGGAACTTACTTTGTAGACCAGGCTGTCCTGGAACTCAGAGTTTCGCTTCCCTCTGCCTCCCAAGTACTGAGATTAAATGTGTGAGCCACCAAACCCTCAGGTTTATCTATATTTATTGATGACAAAATATTTTGCGGATTCTTATGAACAAAAGCCAATCATCATATAATATCCAAGTACTGTGAGATTTTTAATCAAGAACCAATGAATGAAAACATTCCTCAGAGCCATACTAACATGTGTATATCTACATGCTCTGACCATTAGGCAAAAAGAGACTGGACACAGTTCACCATTAACATATACACTTTAAGAAATATGACATTTTAATATTGCACATAGTGATAACATTTAGGAACAGTTTTAGCAAACTTATACATTTTATTCAAAAATTGATTGCACCTTAATTTATTAGCTACTTCATTTCATTTAACATGAAGTCAAATCAACTCTCAAAATACATAAAAAAGAAGCCTTCTTATTATATCATTCTGCCACAATCCTTGTATCTTTTCACCATACTAGCATTCCAGTTTCTGTCAAATTTGGTAAAGGAAGGGGTTAAAGAAGCAGGACCTGTGACTGAGAAGGAAGGGAACAAACGAGGGTTGTCACAGTTAAGAAAAGTTTGTTTCATTTTTACTTGGAAGTGTAAAGACACTATCCTTGAGTGAAACATTTATAATACTCCATTGATCTTTAGAAATAAAATCATGTTTCTTCCTTAATCATTTTAAATAAGTTGACTTGAAGCAATCCATTTTATTTTACTTAGTCTCATACTCTCATGCTAAGAAACACCTTAAACCATCTATTTATACTATGGACTATGTTTTTCTAAAACACATCGGTCAATACATAATCATGAAATTTTCTAAAAACGCATAAATTTTGAGTATTGTATAATAATATTCCAATTTAATTCTTACAGTAAGAAGTGAACACGTGAGAGAAAAGCTCTTATAAATAACAGATAATACATAAACAGACATTACAAATTAAATTGATGTGCAAAATTAATCATAATTTTCCATATGGTAAATCATATTGCAAGTCCAAATATCTAATTATAAACTGTTGTTGAAAGAATATAACTACTTACCAAAAGATTCCTGATAGTTCAAAAACTGATAAAAGTTAGCAAAACGTGATTGAGTTAAATTTTCAGATTCACAATTCACACACACACACAAGTAAGTTCTAGGGATGAATTCCATGGCCTTACTCATGCTAACCAAGTGCTCTGCCACTAAACAACCCCCAATTTCAACAAAAAATGTGTAGGTTAGGCTTCTGGTTGTTTATTCGTACCCTTTCCCAAAATATTGATATTATTCATAGTTCTAAGTGATTTTTATATCACAAAGAAGTAGTTGGGGAATATAATGATAGCTCAATTAGCCAAGTACTTGAGTGCAAGCATCAGAATCTTGAATTTGATTCCCAGAAACTCCATAGTGGAATGGGATGTGGTTTCACGCAACTTGTATTCCCAGTACTGGCAAGAAGGCATACAGATCCCTGCTACTTGCATAGTTGAAGTGACACAAAACAACGGGAGACACTGTTACAAAAAGAAAGGTGGATGGTGCCTTAAGAATGACACTCCATATTGTCCTTTATGAGCACACACACAAAGATGCACACACACACAAGTACACTCACATATGCATACGTAAATACCAATGTGGGGTCTCTCATTGAACCAAGATCTCAAAAATTTGGATAAAGTGGTTAGAGACCCAATTCCAGGAATTCAGGTGCCTCACCCACCCCCCTTATCTTTATAATATAATATAAAGAGTTACAGAGCCTGACTTTTATGTCTGTACTCGAGATCTGAACTCAGGTTTCATATGCCTAAGCAAAAAGCACATTACTGACTGAGCCATTCCTGCTGCCTCTTATTTTTCTTCCTAATATTCTATATATAATTTACAAATAAGATGTATGTTAGAAATAAACCTTACATTCCTGTTAAGTTTAGTTGTTTTAGGTTTGTATCTTGAGTTGCTTCTTACACAGCAGTGATTTTTGTCATGCAAGTACTCAAACATAAAATTCTCAAAAGTAATGAATGACTTTATTTTCTGTGTTTCTAAAACAGACATGTATTTTCTATTATGAGTGCTATAGATTCCTAAGACATCTTTCATGGCAATTTGAAAAACAAATAATGAATATTCCTTAAGAATGCTATGACAGGGACTGGAGAGATGCCTCAATCGTTAAAGGCTAGGCTCACAACTAAAAGTATAGAATGCTATGGATTTAACAGTGAAGTCTTAAGAGATGTTAAGAGGCAACACTTCAACTTCAACTGTAGACTATGTTAGGAAATTGTCCCAAGAGCAATAAAGAGTGATTCAGTGAAAGACAAAAGTTTATTTCTCTTGGATTAATTATTATCTCTAAAACTGTATGTTCTTATGCTGCCACTGTGCACTTGAGATTTGTAAGGGTTACCTGTACTGCATTTTAAATACTTAATATGGAAAAATATGTCATGAATAACATTCCTAATAATTACATGTTAAAATAATCATATTTGAAATGATGACATTTGAGTATGCTGGGAAATATAAAATATTAACACATACTTTGCTTTTTACTTTTTGTGATTACTTAAAATTTTAAATTTCATATGTGCTTTAAATTCTACCTCTATTGGATTGAACTGCAGCACAAAAATTAAGAGGTATAAATGGCTCTCCAGATAGTTCAGTTTTTATGTCATAAACCAACAATTTATTCAACAAATTTTCTCTGACTTAAAATGAGAGAAAACACAGAGAACATTCATACTGTGGGTAATTGAAAGCAGGGGCCTAACTATTGTGGTGCTTAGAAACAGGCTTCTATTTTTCATGGATGCCAAAAATAAAAGAAAAAGAAATTCGCAAATTGATTTTAAGAAAATAAACTTATAAATATCTTCTTGTGAGATATTATTTTCCTTTTCCTTTATATAACAATGGAGGTTCAAGGTTTCATGTATATTTTTTCTCTAAACCAAATATGTACTTAAAATATATTTATTGTTAATTTATACATATTCTTAAATAGTTAGAATTGAAAAATTATAGATAAAATGAATAAGGCATAAATTTTATCTCTATATAATTAATATTATAATAAAGTGTTGTAGAATATTATTTTAACTAGACTAAGATGTGTCACATTTGTTTATGCTGTGGAATATAACTATATGAAGGTGTGATACATTGGTTTTGCTGCCTCTGTCAATGATGTACAAATGTGTTACATTTGTTTATGCTGCATTTGTAAAGATGTGCTGCTCTTTCATCTTCTAAGGCACCTGACTGTTCTAATGAAAATCTGAAAAGCCAATAGCTAGGCAGTAGAGGGACAGGTCAAGCTGGCAGGCAGAAAGAATAAGTAGGTGGAGAAATCTAGACTGGGGAGAAGAAGGGGAAGAGAATAAAGGAGAAAGAGAGGGACATAATTGGCATCAGCAAGGCAGAAGCTAGCCAGTTAGATGGAATAGGATACAGAAGGAAAGAAAGGTAAAAAGCCCCAGGTAAAACACAGATGAATAGAGACAAGTTAAACTATAAGAGGTAGCAAGAAAGAAGCATAAGCTAAGGCTGAGCATTCATATCTAATAATAAGTCTCCATGTCATGATTTGAGAGCTTGTAGATGGAAGTTTCTGTCCAACCCAGTCCCATAGCCATTCAGTCCCAAAACAACACACAGAGGCATATAGTAATTATAAATGGTTTGGCCTATTGCTTAGGCTTATTACTAAGTAACTCTTACAACCCAAATTAACCCATAATTCTTGTCTATGTTTAGTCACGTGGCTTGGTACCTTTTCTCAGTGAGGCATTCTCAACTTGCTTCCTCTGCATCTGGCTTGTGACTACATCTCTTCCTTTCCTCTTCCCAGAATTAATCTAGTCTGGTCACCCTGCCTATATACTTCTTGCTGGTCTAGAGACCAATCACCATTATTTTAAACCAATATGAGGGACAAATCTTTACAGTGTACAAGAGCATTATCCCACAACAAGAGATAGCTGGTGGTCCAAAAGAAAGGACCTGGTACAATAAAGCATGTTGGGGGAACGCTATACATATCATAATATAATAATAAAAGCTGTCATGAAGTTTGAATGTAAGTGATACTATCAGTGTTTTATAATATGATAAATATATATAACTAAAATTTCACCATGTAAAAATGGCAAAATAAAAAAAAATATCCCAAGTCTTTTTTTGTTTGTGGCACTGACTACAGAACACATCCATTTTAGGCACTTGCTTTACCACCAAGATACTCTATACCTTTAAAGCCTTGCAGGTGACTGTATTCTAGAACAATTTAATTACCGGTAGAGATATGCTTTTAAGTATTTGCCTTATTATTAAATGCTCCCTTAGAATAAAAGCTTGCTCTGTACATGCATAAACACCAATATGTTGATTTCAAGTAAAAGCAAGCCTATCTAGTTGAATCATAAAATTTGCCGGCAAATAGATGGAACTTGAAAATATCATCTTGAGTGAGGTAACCCAGACCCAGAAAAATAAGCACAGGATGTACTCATTCATAAGTCGATATTAGATATAAAGCAAAGAATAACCAGGATACAACCAATAGTCCCAAAGAAGCAAGGTACCAAGGAGTACCATCAGAGGGACACACATGGAGGGCCCTAGGAAGGGGAAATAGACAAGGTCTCCTGGGTAAATTGAGGGTGGGGGTGAGGGGGATAAGAACATGAGGGAACAGGATGGTTGAGTAGTGGAATAGGCAGAGGAACAGAAACGGAGAGCAATGAAAGAGATATCTTGATAGAGAGAGCCATTCGGGGATTATGGAGAAGCCTTGGTCTAGGGAAACACTCCGGAATCCACAAGGATGACCCCAGCTAAGACTTCTAGTAAGAGTGGAGAGGGTTCCTGAACTGACCTGCCCCTGTAATCAGACTGATGACTACCCTAATTGTCATCATAGACCCTTAATCCAGTAACTGATGGAATCAGATGCAGAGATCCACAAGTAAGCACTTGGCCAAACTCTAGGAGTCCAGTCGAAAAGAGGGAGGAGCAATGGGGTCAAGATCAGGATGGAAAAACTTACAGAGACAACTAACTGATCCAAGCTAGTGAGAGTTCACTGACTCTGGACTTACAAGTGGAAACCTGCATAGATAGAACTGAATTGGCCCTCTGAATGTGGGTAACAGTTGTGTGACTTGGTTTGTTTGTGGGATCCCTGGCAGTGGGACCAGGATTTATCCCTAGTGCATGAGCTGAATTTTTGGAGCCCAGTCCCTCTGGTGGGATACCGTGCTAAGCCTTGATACAGGGGGAAGGGTTTTGGTCCTTCCTCAACTTGATATGCCACACTTTTTTGACTCTCCATGGAAACCTTAACCTCTCTGTGAAGAGGGTGGGAGGGGGAAATGTGGGGAAGGGGGAGAAGAAGAGGAACTGGGAACTGTGGTTGGTATGTAAAATAAACAAAAATAAAAATTATCTAGTTGAGGGGTTCAAACTGTTTTCATTTCTTCAATTTTGAGTAAGTGTTTTAATTCATCATAAATACATCATGCCTTTCTGACTGGTGCAAACATGAGAGGGAAGTAAATGAATGCCTTCTCCACTTCTCATTCCATTCTAACAAGTTCTCTGAAACAGCAATTTCTCAGCTGCTCTGTGGAGGCTATTTTCAATTAAAAATACATAAGAGAGGGCATAACCATAGAGACAATATTGAGTAGTATTTTTTGATAATTAGCAGTGTATTCCTTCCAAAGTTTCAGAGGTACTCGCATCTAATTATTTGTCTGAATAAAAAAAAAAAACTGGCCAGCATTCATTTCCCACTTAATGTAATGCTGGGCCAATCATTAAAGGAAAAAAGCTGAAATAAAAAGACAACTCTAAAACTTGATTTCAGCTTGGATTTAAATGATGCTTAAGAAAAAAATTCACTTTCAAAGGACCTGTGCTGTATATTTATTTTAAAGATAGCAACTCATGTACTTTATAATATAATGGCAATAATGTCGCCTTTGAGTTAACTGTATAATAATTTACACTTGGTACTGCAATAATTGAGTAAACAGAAGCTTGTACTGGAGGCATTCCTTTCTTTTATTTATTATAATATTTTTCCATAATTTAATGAGAAACATTTGAAAAGCAACATTTTTATTCTTTCATGTTAAATTAATTTACAGTGCTACAAGCTATAATAAAATGAGAGAAACCATCAGCAGAAAGCAAAGTTAATAAAGACAGATATTCACAAAGTTTCAAGGACTAGGAAAAAAAGCTCTAATCACAAGAGTATTTGCTTTCTTCTTCGTTGTGGCTCAGTTCAATTTGTCAGTTTCGTCTCAATTATTCTGTACTTACAACTAACATAACATAATACTGATGAGGTGGAGAATATATATTACTGAAAGAAAATATACACAGTTAAAATACCCAAGAAACAACAAAAACTGATATATTTTAATAAGCAACTTTATGGTTTACACAAAGAAGTCTATGGCATGATTTAAGTTTTACTTTGTTATTGGAAAGAAATATTCTCACTAGCGTACTATGGACATTCATATGTTTTTTTTAGTTAGGATTTTAAATTTTTATACATCTTACATGCTGGCACCTGTTCCCCTTTCTTCCTCTTCTCCTGCATCCCCATTCCACCCCATCCACTCCTCAGATGGGGTAAGGCCTCCCTTGGGGAGTCAACAAAGTCTGATATACCTAGCTGAGGCAGGATCAAGCCCCTCCCTCATGCATTAAGGCTGAGCAAGGCATTCCACCATAAAAAATGGGCTCCAAAAAGCCAGCCTATGAACCAGGGATAGATCCTAGTACCACTGCCAGGGGCCCCACAAACAGACCAAGCTACACAACTAACTGCAAGGGAGACTACTACAGGATAACTTAAAATTTTGTCTAGATGATAAAAGCTGAATAACAATTGAGAATATCCAGGCCACGGAATCGTTGTCAAGGGACTGAACCATCCTGAACCTCAGTTTCTTCATAATGATAGACAGAATGTAACAAAATCAAGGAGACATTCCCAGAGATAAAATTCTGGGAGCATCTCTGAGAACTCTGAGGTCACTGAGAAGCTACATATAGCAAAATGTTACATTATGGTATAATATCCTCCATATAACATGCTGTATATAGTATTAAATATTTGCCGTCCATTTGCTAGATGACGGAACAATTCCTTATGAGTTTCAAAATACTACATCTTGGAATATTTGCTATTTTGCCAAAAATCAAGCACATTCTCTTCCACACAGCATATTTCGTTATATAAAACATCTTACGCACTAGTCATCAAAGTATGCTCAACAGAGTGGCAACTACAGCATCCTCTGGAATACAGGATCAGCCTTTCTAGATGTGGGACCACCCACACTATCTGCAGGGAGTTCTTATGTGCTAAGCACTGTCATAGAACACTAAGAATACGGATGCTGGTTGTTTTATTTTGGAGGGGGGGTTTCAATACAGGGTATCTCTGTGCAGCTTTGGAGCCTGTCCTGGTACTTGCTCTGTAGACTCACAGAACACACAGAGATCCACTTGCCTCTGCCTTTCTGAGTGCTAAGATTAAAGGCCTGCATCACTGCCCGGCTAATGGATGTTGTTCTTAACCACAATACTGTCCTTTGGAGAAAATAGATGCAAAAGACAATATAAAGAACATTTAAGAGTTTGGGGTATATCAGCATTAGGGCACTTGCTTTACATGTGAGAGACTCTAAATATTAACAACAGCAGGGTGAATTTTTTTTTATAAATAGTACCTATAGGTTATCCATTCAAGAAATTGCTGTGAAATAAATAATGAGGGTGCTGTGGAAAATATTGTGCATTGTACTGAGAAGTGAAGAGGTTCAGAACAGAAGGACATATTTGATGTTATTTATAATTAGAGGGTCGTAATTATAATTTGTGATACCTGACTATTCAACTTGGAAAACTGAGCATATGCCCTGGAGGAGTTTATACAATGCTAAAAGACAAGATTCTTTCTTTCTTTCTTTCTTTCTTTCTTTCTTTCTTTCTTTCTTTCTTTCTTTCTTTCTTTCTCTCTCTCTCCTCCTTCCCTCCCTTTCTTTCCCCATCCCCTTCTTTCTCTCCCCCCTCACTCCCTCCCCCAAAAGCTTTAGCTGCCTTAAAATTCACTATGTAAACAAGGCTGGCCTTGAACTAAAGGGAATCCACCTGGTCTCCACCTCCTGAGTCTGGAATTAAAGCCACACACCACCACACCAAAGAGATTCTTAAATTCTGGTTGCCTGCCTTCTGGTTTTTCTAATTCAACTGTGCAAAATTAATGAGTGAAAGAAAGAGACCAATATTAACTGAAACCAATGCAGAATATTCTATAGAAAAGGAAATGGAGATGGACCTTGAAGGAGCAGATTATATAAAAGTGAAAATCAGATAAATGAGGATATTTTAAGAACATCCTTACAAGTAGCAATAACAATACCTACATATGATCATTTTATTTCTCATAGGTGATACTGTCATGATAGCTGATTTATGAATACACATCACAAAGTTGTGGGCCTGGTCCAAGATAGAATACACTATGTTCCTGTTTTATTTTTCCTGTTATTTTGAAAAACTGTTGCTCATTTTTTTAACATTCTTGCTGGTGACCAAGAGAGACTCTAATTAATGAGGAAATGGAATTGTCTAAGAAACGGGTTAGTATTTACATATTTATAGGTAATAAAGAATACAAAAGTGGTGTTACATAAAATAAATCATTAAAATGAAGATAGGGTCACTAAGCTACCAAAATCTCTATGTGTGCCACTTTAGGTTAAACTCCTATGGAAAAACAACTCAGTAGATTTCAATTTCAATACCTTGCTAAATAGAAATCATACACTCACTTAGTTGAACAGGAAATAATGCTAGCAAAATGATTAATGATCTTAATTAACAACAACATAGTAAAATAATACAGCACAGTAATAAAAATACATATGTGTCATGTTCATTGCACTGCATTGAGATCAAGCAAATTGCTTCATAGAAATTGAAAAGCCTTATGGAAACGGCCAGAAGTAACAGTTTACATGGCAAGAAATGTAGCAAAGAATTATCTACCAGAGGGTGAAATCTAAGAAAATTTTTGTAACAAGTGACAATAAATCAATTTAAAAATAGAACATAACTATCAATATTTTTTTTAAAATAATAAATACTTATAAAGTTTAACATGAAGGAATGGTATAACAAGATGTCATTCAAGAAAAAAAAACATCTGACTTTTACTGCTGCAGTTCATGTAGGCTTTCAGTGTGTTAACAAAATACAAAATTAAAGAGCTCTTTGAAAGAAGAAGTTTACCAGATGTTTGCAAAGGTTTTCTTGAGTTAGAAAGTCCTGAACACTAAATATACTTGGGAAGTGATTACAAAGTGTTAGTGGTAAGCATAGATTCTAGAAATGGTGCAATTATCATTTTCTCCTTCTTTTAATTATTAAAAAAGTTGCATTTAAGGTCTTGAATTTGCCAGACTAATCCAAATTTACTGGCAAGAGCCATCCTTGAATTTGCTTTAATCTGTTTAGTTACGAAAATGTTGAATACTTTCTAATCAAGAGGCCTAGAGTCTCAAAGGCATAATGTTCTTCCCAAATTGGTTTAACTTCAAGTTATTCAATTGGAGATGTGAAGAATTACAAGTTCATTCTTTTCCTTAGGATCATATCAACTGCCTCTGTGTTATGTATGAAATACTCAATAAATATCTTGAAGAACTGAATATTTCTGAAGAAGATAATAAAAGGAATTATTTAGGTCAAAAGTATTTAAAATTCTAGGGAAACCTATATCTTCACTGATGATAGTGAAGATAGAATTAAGACAACTGCAAAATGTCTAGTTTTAGGTTCTTGACTCTACCGATTTCCTGGGTTCCTCTCGGCTCTCAGAGTTATTCCATTTTGCTGACCCTTCTCAAAACTTAGGTCACCACAATGGCACCACGATATTGATGAACATCATTTTAATAGAAATAGCAGGCACCTTATGTTTGAAGTTAACCAGGGTCTAGTTTTACCCATTCTCCCTTAGCATAGTATTTTAGTTATCCTAAGAAATACACAGGACAGATTTCTCTGGGAGAATTTCTCTGTGTATTTAACAACTGTTGGCAAGAAAATTATTGCTGCTCTATGCCTGGAGAAAGGTTATTCAATGGTGGCTAATAAAGATACAAATGGAGGAGTCTAGAACATTTACCTTGATATTCTTGGGCATTAGTGGGAGTGAGTTAGCTTTTTGATTATGAATGTTTTAGGGATAATTTTCTGTTATCTCGGCAATGCTTGTGTTTACAATGTCCAATATAACGAATGACATGCTATCTTTACAAAGATATGAAGTGATATCTTTACAAAGATATTGGAGTGATAATTTAAAATCTTATATCTAGCCGGGAGGTGGTGGCGCACGCCTTTAATCCCAGCACTCGGGAGGCAGAGGCAGGTGGATCTTTGTGAGTTCAAGACCAGCCTGGTCTACAAGAGCTAGTTCCAGGACAGGCTCCAAAGCCACAGAGAAACCTGTCTCGAAAAAAAAAAAATCTTATATCTAATAAAAGAAATTGTAGCATGTAAAAAGAAAGCCTAATTTTAATGTGACATCTATTCCTTGTGATGAAATATTATCACATATGGGCAGTAAATAAGCTCTTGGAAAAGGACAAGAATTCCAGGTATCAGTTACAATAGCACCAAGAAAATGGAGGTACAAATGCTCACTATAAACTAAGAAAATTTCAAACTGTGTTTGTACTGGTGTCCTGACAGCAAACATTTGACATATTTATGCTAACTATAGAGTGGACATGGTTATATTATGTTAACTGTATGTTAATTATTCTGTATAATTTCAATGTATTGACAGTATAGTACAAGGGCTCCTAAGTAAATCAGGTTGGGTTATTATTTTAGCCAGTATTTATACTGTTGACTAAATATGGCTCAACATTCTATATGAAAGCATCTACTCAAGGTCACTATAAATGTTCTTAAATTGGAATAAATTAAAAAGAGGCTAGTCCTGTAAAGGGACTGGAAGCACAATAATTTTTGGATTACAGAAATAAAGATTGCCTTGTCCACAACCATTCTGCTTGGGTTTGAGCTATTGCCATAAATGATCTTGGTTTCTTCACTCTTATGGTGTAGGAGGCCCTTCTGTCCATGTGTTGCTTTCCTTGGTTAATAAAGAAATTGCCTTGGACTGTTGATAGGGCAAAACTTAGGTAGGCAAGTAGGAATGAACTGAATGCTGGGAGAAAGAAGGGCAGAGTCAGAGAAGCCATGGATCCACTGCCTGAGACAGACACTAGTTAGAATCTTTGCTGGTAAGCCACTGCCACATGGTGATATACATATTAATAGAAATGGGTTAAATTAATATAAGAGTTAGCCAATAAGAAGCTAAAGCTAATAGGCCAAACAGTGTTTTAATTAATACAGTTTCTGTGTGATTATTTCTGTTCTGTGTGGCTGGGACTAACAAGGCGGTCCTTCTCTTACACTCTTAGGGGCACTTCCAGTCTGTTCCTCACAGAAATTTATGGTTTTTTTTTATGTAAAGTAATACCAAGGCACAAAGTGAGTACAAAATGAACAAATGACATTATAGAAAAAAATTATAAATTTGTATCAAAATAAATTCAGTCAAAATTTGAACTTTAAATACCTCAGAAGTGACAACTGAGCAAAAATATATTTCAGGAAGTAATTAATTAATAATATTAACTTTCTTACTATTGATATAGGTGATATCTTATAACAAGCATTGAAACAACATATTACTTGATGTGATGATTTTTCTTAAATTACTTGTCCATGGACACACAACAGGACTTAATTCAATATTCCAGGCTCACGTATAAGAGAACACACTGCACAGCTTTCTAAAAGTATCCTATTTTGCCTTAGGTCAGTTTATTCATAAATTGTTTAACGTTAATGCTCTTGTTTCCTTTCTAGTAGATTCCTTTTACAACAATACCCTGCCAAGCCATTAATAATTCTTTACTGAGGGAGACTTTACTCCTTGACCTTCACACTCATGATCCATCGTGTAATGTGCTTCTATAATCTCTGTTATTTCCACATAACACCCTTCCTGTGAAATACTGAAAAATTGCTTTGTTTACTTGTTTATGTTTTGTCATGTGTTTTATTGGCCCTTTTTCTACAGTTTCCTTTTGAAGTTCTTTTGAAGGGTTTTATACTTGTGTCACTTGAAATAATTTTTATTACACATTTGTGCCAGTATTTGCATTTTCTTAACCATATGACACAAACAGCCTGCAAAATATACTACTACAAGGCTCTTACTGTTTATATGTTTCTTTCAAATTTAGGTCAAAAGCCAACATAATTAGATGGAGCGAGTGCTGCATGGAAGGGTTGCCAAGCAGATAATAAGTTTAGGACTCTTAATTGAAAATTAATACATAAAAATTTGCATTCTCAAATTGAATAAAATGAATTGTCTCATTATCTAAATCATCAGATGCTGCACAATTTACATGCTGAATTTCTAAGGAGAGAACCATTTATTTTATTTTGATGGATGCTTCTAGTTTGCAGTGTACCTTAAGAGTTGAGGGGAGACAACTCAATCATAATCAGAGATGAATTTTGCTTTTGTTTCTTAAAGTTCGAAGACAATCCAATTATAATTAGAGAGATCCTTACAACAGCTACATAATACTTATTAGCATTCTCTTTTAAATAATTTACTTAAATTATCACTGCTACAGTAGAAAGTAGATTAAATTTCTGGCCATGATTATGTCACACTCCTGAAAATACTACACATTTACATGCCTGCCTTGTCTTGATATGCTGTGGGACAATGGCCTTTTATTTTGTCACTTGTGTTATTTTTAATAAAACACTGATTAGCCAGTAACCAGGGAGGAAGTAGAGGCAGAGCAATGAGAATAAGAGAATTCTGGGAAGAGAAAAGATTCAGTCTGCAGTCATCACCCAGCAGACATAGAGGACATAGATGAGAATGCCTTGCTGATGAAAAGTACCAAGCCATGTGGCTAACACAGACAAGAATTATGAGTCAAGATGTAAGAATTAATTAATAAGAAGCCTCAGCTAATAGGCCAACCAGCTTATAATTAATGTAGACCTCTGTGTATTTCTTTGGGAGTGAATGACTGCAGGACCTAGTGGGATAGAAACCTCTGTCCATATTGATACAGAAAGAGAGTATTTTTTTATCCCCTTGGATTTTGGTTTGGCATGAATTGTTTACACTGCATAAACCCATGTGACAAAATCAGATCTATGCTCCTTTGTTTGCCACAAGAAGACCACACTCTGAATAGCTACTATCCTTGTTTGCATGATTCTTACTAAGTCTGTGATGCAGACTGAAGATTAATCCGCATATGAGCTAAGACTGGTTAAACACTACCAAAGTGCAAACCCACAAAAACATGAAAATGTATTTCTATTGCAGCTCTAAAATTAACTTTGTATTGTTTATTGTACATACGAATCAACCAATAAAGTTTACAAACTTAAATGTGTTTCCGAGGCTGGATGGCCCAGAGATCTAGGATAGAATCAAAAACGACTGGAGGAAAAATATGTCAAGGAAATGTCATATTCTGCTATACCCACAGATTGATGCCTACCCCCAATGTCATCAATGAGGCTTCATCCAACAACTGGTGGAAACTGATGCAGAGACATACAATCAAACATTAGCTCAAAGAATCCTCCTGAAGAGAGGTAGGAAGGATTATGGAAACCAGAGCGGTCAAGAACATCTCAAGAATCCCCACAATATCAACTAACCTAGGTTCATAGGGGCTCACAGAGACTGAACTGATGACCAGGGAGCCCTCTACATATTGTAGACAGGAGTGTAGCTTGGTCTTCTTGTGGAACTCCCAACAGTGGGATCAGGGCCTGTCTCTGGCTGTTTTACTGGCTTTGGGAACCCTATTCCTCATATTGGGTCTCCTTGCTCAGCCTTAATATGTAGGGAGCTGCTTAGTCATAACTGCAACTTGGTATGTGCTTTTCTGAATCAAAATGGTGGAGTGGATGGTGTAGGGTGGGGGGGGGAAGAGGGGATGTCATATGAGAAAAGAAGGGAGAGGAAATTGCAATATGGATGTAAAATAAACAAATTAATACAAACAAAAGAAAGCAAAAATGTGTCTCTGAGGCAACATAGCACAGAAAATTCTACATAATGTATACCAATCAATTGAAGAAAAGCCTGAAAATAGAAAGTTGTCATGTTCTCATGACAAAACCCACATATATGCTAGATATCAGGACCAGGTCCCAGTAACTGACTTGGGACAAAGGTTAGACATAAAGAATCAAAAACTATTGTCAAATTTAATTCATTAGGTGATAGTTTCACATTTTTCAAACAAAGAAGAAACCTACAGTCTTTGAAATCTGCCTGCTGTGATACGGTAATGACTGAAATCATTGGTTTTGGAATAGTTCCAAAATGCCACATTCAAGTTTCAAACAAAACTGGATCCTCAAATAAACCTTGCTCAAAAACAAAAGGAGTCCTCTGTATAGTTAGGAAGAGGAAAGTAATAAGGACGCTCTCGGCATTTCTGTTCTATTTCTAAAGGGAGGTAATGAAACAGGTACTCTCTTGCTTTTATTCATGTCTAAAGAGTCCTTCTTATGCTTATTGATACAGGGTTGGAGTTTTCATTTCATTCCCACCAACATAGAACTATTTTGAGGGGTTAGGAGATAAAATTTTTTGGCAAAATTCCAAGTTCATGGCTCAGTCAAATGTTTCTTTTGTGTCTTAGGTAGTCTGAATATGAATGACAGCTTTTTCTATACTTGAAAAGTGGGAAAAGTATAGGAGAACAATGTAACATGAGGGTCCTGCTTGTTGGGGTTTCTGTCCCGCGCAGTACCCCACAGCCGGCAAGCCCCAAAGAAAATCACACAGAGAGTCTACATTAGGTTATACACTGATTAGCCCATTGGCTCAGTCTTCCTACCATCTCCCATAACTTATACTAACCCATTGTCAGCCACATGGCCAGTATCTTCTCTCAGCTGGGCAGCTTACATGTTGCCTCCTTGGAGATCTGCGCAGGAATGCCAGGGAAGTTTCCTGCTTCCCAAATCTCCTGTTCTCACCTCTACTTCCTGTCTGTCTTTCCCGCCTATACTTCCTGCCTGGCCAATCAGCATTTATTTAAAACATGATTGACAGGATACAAAATTGTCCCACACCAGAACAAATGAAAAGCAATGAAGTGATTTCTTAATATCAACTTTGTTGAAAATTAATAATTATTTTGTTTTACATTGGAGGTTGATAAAATTGGCATATTTTAAAGTGTACTTCCATAACTTCATTTTTCTTATCTGGTTACTCTATTCAATGATTCAAAGACCTTGTTTTCAGCCCTTCTAATCTATAATTCATGGATACTGCTGTTCCAAGTTCCAAGAGAAGAGTATATCTAATTTCATTTTCATAAAAGACCCTCCTTTTACTTTATAAGTCATCTCAATGGAATGGAAGATGCACATTCTATATAGTTTTATGACAATACTTCTGCTGAGCAATTTTCCCTTGCAGTAACAAAGAAGTGTATGAATTTTAAGCATTACTTAGAGATTAGAACATGGTGGCAATAGATCCATTCTTCTCTCTGAATTTAAAAAACCAAATAATTCACTACTAAGAGCTTTTAAGAGTTGTAAATAATGCAATTAATAAGATCATATCCAGGAAAGAAGGAGTTGAAAGATCAAGGCTCCCTGAGCATCATGAGATAATGATTCCTACAGGTGCTGCTAATGCATAGCCATTAATAAAAAGTTGCGTGTTAGCAAATTTCCAGCATGTGGTTCCTAAGAAAATTATTTACGTGACAAGATTAAGACTGCTGTTTATAATTACCTTAGTTAATTGGGTATACATTGAAGTTGAGGTTAGTTAAGTGGCAAAGATCAATGATACTAGGCTTGTAGGATATTCAAGAAATTTTGTTGAGAAATGAGAAACCCAAATGTGAGCAGCCACCAATGAAATGGTTGAGCTGTCTCTCTTGGCCAAGGACCTCGGGTGTTACTGTATAGGCATGGGCATTTTTAAGCCAGTACAGCAGGTTTTAGGTGTGGAGAAGGTTTGACTGACTATGTTTTGAATCTCTGGGCATAGTCTGATAGTCCCACGTTCTCACTGAACATTGGTTTCTATAAGAAATACCAAAGGTGTCATACATTGTATCATTCCCATTAATTTGGGATTTTAGCAAGATCAAATTTTATGAATTTGAAAACATGAGAAGATGAAATTTTGTGAGATTAAAATGTACTCATTTGCTAAACTTTTGGTAAATATAACTTATCAAATAAATTTTCTGCTAATTGAATCCATTTTAAACAAATGGAGTGAATGTGTCAGTAACACAGTGCATGTTCTTTAGATATCCTACTACTAACTTACAAAATGCTTGCCATCTTTATGCTCTTTGCTAAAATTATAAGCCAAAGTCGTAACTTAAAAGAGATTTAACATTCTACTACGTTGTATGGAAAAGTATGGATGTTGAGAGTGATTTTATGAACAAGAAACTTCAACAAACTGAATTCAGATCAACAGATTGCTTACATCTGCCAATCAGCAGCGCAGACTGAGCATTCTCAAACTTCAGTCATTTCATAGAAATGATTTGGAATTAATCAATCTCATTGCCACTTTTATTATTTATACATTGTCAATATTGATAGATTTAATTTTCTTCCCACTCTCCACTCCTCTTCTATAGGTTTAAATTCATGACATGGAGCAGGGAGACTCAAGACTTACCATGTGCCTCTTTTAAGACATTACTCAACTAATCTAAAGAACCAAAATGGATAATGTAGCAAATGCAAATTCACATGAACCTTCTCTTTGCTCTTCCATGTACCTTCTTTAGGCGATTAAAGTTCATTTATTCTTTAGATATGTAGTAGATCAAAAAGAATCCCATTTGAAGCACAGATCAATAAGTTTGACTACAGTTATACAAAAAAGTTAGAACTTTTTAAAGCATCCTTATTGTTACTTATTTTTCTTTTCCCCCAACCTCAGTATTGTATTCCCTCCACATTCCCAGTTAGAGTTTTCCCAAGACATTATTGATAAGCTTAGTTACAAAATGATTCAAATGAAGTTAAGCCACACAAGTGCTAATGCTGCTCACAAGAGGCATAGACTAACACAAACTCTAGAGCTAGTCATGGGAAGCTCCACTTCCAGTGTTAGCTAGGAGGGATTCAAGAGAATCCCCAAACACTATTGCCATTTTCTTTGTTTTTCTCTCAGAACTTGAAGGCAAGACCCTATTACTGGAAAAATCATTTGCTTCAGACACAGGACTTGGAAAAATTGAGATAGAAATGACCTGAAAGCCTTTTCCATGAAGAATAGCTTTCATAGTATCTTGCACTGCTGTTCAAGCTGCCAAAGGAAAAACACAATCAATAGTCCTACTTAGCTGTAAAGCCTACAAAACCAGAAGAGAACACCATGGCAAGATACTCGTAAGGCTGCGGGAGTGGTCACTATTATCTTGGGAGTAACCAATTCATATAATAGGACATAAGATCCACTTAGTAGGAGAAAATTTATGCATGATACTAGAAACCTAGCCAAATTCCTGTGTCTGAGCAGGCCATGGAACCTAGAGAAAAAACCACTACTGTTGTTTTCCTAAGTAAGTATAATTTCTGTGTTCTTATATCCACAAAAAGTGCTATTCAATCTGTATAACATTAGGAATATGAATGCATATGTATACACACATACATATATGCCTGCAATAATACTTATTGAAGAAAGAGACCATTAAACAAGGAGAGATATTTGAGAGGGCTTGGAAAAAGGTAATGGGAGGAAGAAATGTAATTACATTGAAATATCAAAAATAAAAACAGTAAAAGAAAGTGTAGCACTTACTTCTCAACAGAGTTTATTTTCTCAGCAGAGGGATATCATTACAGAAAGCAACAACTAGTCAAAATACAGAGAGCAGTGGACTGAAGGGTGCTCATCCAACCCTTATGCCAAAAGCTCAGGCAACATCATAGAAGAGAGAATGGAAAGACTGTAAATCCCAGAGGACCAAGACACCTCCTACTAGGTAGTATTTTTTTTTCAATACATAAAACTGCATCCATGAAATCTCAACAGTACGGTCACCTAAACAAGAATGCATAATGGCAACAGCAGCCAGCATGCCAACATAAATAGTAGAGACCTCACAGCGCATCACTACTAGATGAAGACCTAGAGGAAATCAATGCAAATCATTTTCTCCTGGGACTAGCCCCCTGAAAGTTTATCCACTTCCACGTGGTCACCCCTATACACATATAACTATGAGAAATACTAAATATACTCCCTCTCCTGTCTCTGTCTCTCCCTCTGTGTGTGTGTAGAGGAGTAGTAACAATTATGGAAATGCAGCAATCACATATGAAATTCTCAAAAAATGAACAATGGATTAAATTCAGAAAAAATATCAGGGCCACAGTTTCTACAGATATTGGGAAAAGCTTCTTTACTGAAAGCAACAAAGAGTATAAATGATCAATCTGAGATTTTGTGCAATTATATTAGTGACATGTTAAAATGCTTTTCATCTTCTTTTGAAAGTAGTAAACATTATAACTGGACTTAATTTACCTGGTAACAGTTTTTGTCATTAATTAACCTTAAGGCTATATTAACAATAATCATTTTGAATGTCTCTGAATTAATGAGATGATGCCTTTCAGATGCTTCAAATTTGATTTGGCTAACATGACAGAGCAAATTGATGCTATTCTTCTGTGTAATTTCCATAAATTCAGAGAAACAAAGGAATTCCTATTACAAAACTGGAGATATTTAGTATTAGTTAAAGTCATATTTAGACTTTAATAAATTTTCTTTCAAGGAAAATATACTGCTCAATTTTCTTCAGTGAACACCCGTTTTTACATAGACAGTGTGACTTACATTTGGAACCAAAGAGTAGAAAATTCTGAATAATCTATTTATTCAAAAGACAGATGAAATGTATAGTCTTAAAAATCTATTTCCAATGTTCTTGTTTTGAACATTATTACTTTGCAACTATTTAACTATCTGGATATATGCACGTAATTTTAATGATTTTTTTTCAAAAATACTTATAATCAATGTATGCCAACTTTGTCTTTGTTTTTTTTTTTTTTTGGTTTTTCAAGACAGGGTTTCCCTGTGGCTTTGGAGCCTGTCCTCTTGTAGACCAGGCTGGTCTCGAACTCACAGAGATCCGCCTGNCAAGACAGGGTTTCCCTGTGGCTTTGGAGCCTGTCCTCTTGTAGACCAGGCTGGTCTCGAACTCACAGAGATCCGCCTGCCTCTGCCTCCCGAGTGCTGGGATTAAAGGTGTGCGCCACCACCACCCAGCTTGTGTGCCAACTTTGAAATACCATTTCTAATAAATAAATATTTAAAAGGAATTTCTCATATACTTATCACTATGAAGACAAACTACAAGGGTAATTATTGTGATTCCACCACATCAGTAAGGTTAAGCAATGTCAGTATTCACTATATATTTTACAAAAACTAAGTACCAGTCTATTGCTTCTAGCAATATGTAAGACATTAAAATGAAACACACTCTCGTGCAGCACTGTGATGTAAGGAGTGAAGAGTTAAGTCCTAAATATGTGGATCAATTCCAGTTTGTTGGTACATAATGTGCTACAACCAATTTAACAGAAATCAGCATGCATTTAAGCACATAAACAAAAAATATTATCACTGAAAAAGCATTTGATTATTTTAAAAATGTGTATGTAATTATGAACCCTAAAAATAAAATATGGGTTTCAGATTTTTAGGACAAAGGAAGTCAATAATTCATTTTCTGCTTCACCTTACTGTTATAAACATAATGAGGCTGAATGCCTTCAGACATTTCTCCCAAATATGCACATCTGTAATTATCTCGCTACATATCTCTCAGTCTCTTCCCAAGAGAAGCCTCAATAGGCACATTCGTCTTGTACATATGCCAGAAGTCCAGCCAAGAGCCGGAAGTTCTGTTAAGCTAACTGTCGCTTCTGCTTACTCAATTGTCATCTGCTAAAGCAAAACACATGATCAAGGCCAAAGGCCAGGGTTTGTTACATTCATTCCAGTGATGAGGGAGTAACATAAAAACTGTGATTGTAAAATTGAGGGAAGAAATGGGGCTATTCACTGAATCTTTCACAGTGATGTAGAAGTTTTCTCTAAAGCAGATAGTATACTCCAAACAGGATAATGGCATGTCTGCAATGGTTTGCTTTTGTCACAATGTTCACTCGTGCTTGGTGATTGCTTTGCACTACTAATGTTCTTAGTGATAAATCTGCCATGTAATTAAAAAAATTCTATTCCCTTCACCACCCTACACATCTGTACAAGCCATTAAAGCACATATTTTACTGGAGAAAATACTTTGATTACAGATGGACTAAGTATTTTCAAGTAGAAGTACCAGAGAATGCCCCTTGATTCAAAAGTTTTAAGTTACCCAACTTTAGCATTACTTATTAAAGGCTGTAGCTGGTTATGTTATCCGGGAACTAGAATACAACATTGTATTTAATGAGTTTGGTTATATTTATTTTATTTTTAATGTCATATAATAAGCAAAATTATCACGAGAATTTAGCACTTCCGATGAGGTATATCATAGCAAAGGAACTTCTTAGGAAGACACATTGAGCGAAGCTAACTATGCTCCACTCCACCTTCTTCCCATCCTTTTTACTCTTCCTCTATCTCTACAACAACCTTCTTAGAATTTCTCATTAGTTTTTGTTAATTTTCTAAATACTTGATTTTTTTGGTGGTTTTTCTGCTTTTGTAAAAAGAAAAGGAAAAGAAAAATGCACTTGAAGACATCATTTGATAAGGATTTTCAAATTGGCTTCTCTATTAGAGGGCACATTTCCCTTCCAGGTGTAATATTATTGTGATCACTGGTGCATGTATTATTGGATTTCCATTTCTATGCTGTCACCTAAGGTCATTTTGAAGTTCTCACAGGACAGGTCATTTGTCTATGTTTTGGGGAGCTGAAATGTTGTTATAAGTTGGGTCAGACTTTGGATGTCACAGTTGGTAAAGCAGCAGAATTTTCTATCTTATTTCTTTATCTTTTGTTTTAGAAAGTCAAACTATTGCCCTCTGCTTTGGTTTACCTGATTTTATAGGACAAGACAGTATGCAATTTTTTTTGTTTCATTTTCTCCCTGTCTTCTGCCACCCTACCTACATCTGTTTGTCTCTCCATAAAGTCAACTAATTATTTTCTATTTGAATACTATTAAGAATAAACAAAATTTTATATTAGAAAATAACCTTTTGCAATAAAATTCAAATAAGTAAAATGACATACTCAAACCTGATTCATAGTAAATCTTTGAATTACCTAAGGAAAAACAATGTGTTACTTGACCCCCTATATGTAAGAATAACAAACTCTGTGAGTTATAGATACAATTTTTTTCAGGATACAAATTTGGTTAGAACTTTATTGATAAATCACATGTCAATAGCAATTTTCTTATGATTTTCTTTAGGTTCAATTTTCCAATATCACCAACTAAAATTCTATTCTTACTATAAGCACACACATCACTCATATAATTCAAATCAAAATAAATCCCTTTCTCTCTTCTTAACTGCAATTTTGAGACACTGATTATAAATTAGAAATTGTTTAACAAAATGCATTGGTATGAAAGAGAAACTCTCTTAATCAAGGCCAAAATATAATCATGAAAAATTAGTAGGTAGCATTATTTGTTTAAGTTGCAGAAAAAAAAATCAATCTACAACTGAAGATTTCCTTTATAGTACTGTAATTTGATCATGATAGACTCACGTTATAATTTAATGTCATGAGCCATTAGATCACTACATTAAATTAATGATCATGTCTCAGATGGAAGCATGAGCAGTTTTATACAATATGCAAATGAAGAAGAAATGAAAACCACAATGTAAATCTTCCTAGATACCATCTGGCTTAGCTTTTCTTCATGTTTTTCCCCAAACAGTGGGAGGAATAAACAATACTATTTCTGATTGGGTATGCTTTGGAGATAGAGATACCAAATGAAAAATGCTTCAAAATAAGCAGAAAAGCTATTATTTTCTTCCTTTATTTCATTTATTTAAGCACAATCTATTTTGTGAGAATCTAAATTTCTCAAACTTCAGAGCTAAATGGACACAAACAAACATCAGGTTGAACTGTTGTAAGATTTAAGCGGGTAGATGTAAGGGCTACACAGATCTCCTGGCTCATCTATAGAGGGCTGACATATACTTTCAGTGCCATCTCTAACAACCAAGATGGGTAAGCAACTTGGAAAGTTAGAGACATATTTCTGTAGTCTAGGTCTGCCATTTTCTTCTCTTGCCCTGTCCTTTCCTTGCCTCCCCTTCCCTCTTTTCCCTTCCTCTTCAACACCCCTGACTTCCTCAAATGATACAAGCTTTAATAAACAAAGTAACATATTTTATATTTTCTGATAACATTATTTTCATAAAATCCCTTCAAAAATTGTTAGCTCACTTCTTGCTTTGTACTGTGATGAAAATTCACAAAAAAGATCTCTTACTTCAGCATTTTTAAACGTGTATTTTGATTGTATAAAGCACATTCCCAGTATTTGTCTTTAGAAATTTCTATCATCTTAAACTAAACCACAGGTAGCTAATAATTAAGAAATTCCCATTATCTGTTCCATATACCATGGGAAATCATCCTTTCCATTTCTAGAAATATGAATTGGGCTATTCTAGTGCCTGTCATAAATGAAACCACACAAAGTTCATGCTTTGTGGTTGACTTCTTACGCTAAGCACATAGTCCCTAAAATTCTCCCAGATTACTTCACTTTGTTCATGGAATCTTTTTCAAATCTTTGACAATGCAGTGTTCTGATATTTTAAGAAATTAATTTCTAGCATTTGTTCAACTTCAATGGATTGCTGCTAAATGGATGGAAAAATTCAGAAAGAGCATTTGAGTGAACAAGATAGATACAGCCTGGAGACAGGTAGATGCAAAATTCATTTTCTGTATAGAAGTAAACCAACTGAAAAGAAAAAGTAATAGAAAACATCAAAGGATCTATGTTAGGGAGAGGAGAGAGAGAAATGGAGATAGGTTAAAGGAAAAACTAAGAGCTTAAATGGGCTCAGATTCGGGAGAAGTATTCAAATGAGGTTATTAACGGATGAATGATCCTTCTTGGAAGAGAGACTCCTTCAGTGACAGTTGACCTGATCCAGATTATTTCAAGAGGAATGTGCATGTAAGACATCCTGGGTTTGCTCAAATTATAGTTTGGTAAACAAACAAATGACTGTAAATGTAGTGAACCTCTGATGTTTCAGGCTGGATCCTACAGCAAAAGTTAACTAGAATATCTTGTTTGGTTGTGGTCATAAGGCATATAGGATGGATCTCTTTCTCTGGATGACTAAAGGATACTGTACTTATTTACATTACTTTCTCTTCCTTACTAGCTAGCTCTAACCTGCCCAATGCTGCCAATTCCCACCACTACCAGTTCCTCCGTAAGGACATTTTTCTTATCACCTATTGATTCTTTATAGTCTAAAGCAGGAAATCCCACTTGTCAATAATAGTTCAAGAAAAATTTGAATGTGTGAAAGGAAACATTCAAAAATCCAGTCAATATGTACACTTTTCTACTAAATACATAAATTGCACTAATCTATCAGTTTCATTTGAGTCTTAGAAGGCAAATACATTTACAATTGCCTAATCAAGTCCCGTGTTCCAATAATAACACATCCCCTATCCTCAAACAAAAGATCAGTTCTTCCCCCATGGTAGGTAAAACGTAATATGTACTGACTTTTATTTCTCAAGTGCAATGTATAAGAGTTTTCCCATCATTTATGAAACCATTGTAAAAGCAAAAATAAGACTTATGGAGTAAATAACTGAGAGAATGTCTTAGCAAGTATTTCATTAATATCCAAGTCTCATTTTATCTGGGGTCATGACCTGGAATTGAATTTAATACTGAAATGTTGAAGCCGGAGCAAAGTATTGGGGTAAAAAATGTTTAGTGAGAAGGTTGCTTGGTTGTTCCTGGCTGCTTAACCACAAAATAATCACACAGAAACTGTATAATTAAATCACTGCTTGGCCCATTAGCTCTAGCTTCTTATTGGCTAACTGTTATATTAATTTAACCCATTTCTATTAATCTGTGTATTGCCATGTGGCTGTGGCTTACCCACTAAAGTTCTGGCATCTGTCTCCAGCAGGGCTACATAGCTCTGGCTGCCTGACTCTGCCTTCTTCCTCCCAGCATTCTGTTTAGTTTCCCCCACCTAGCTCTGTTCCCTGTGCAGGCCCAAGACAGTTTCTTTATTAACCAATGGTAATCACAGCATACAGAGGGAAATCCCACATCAAAAATGGTTGGCACATAGGAGATAATAAAATTCTGTATTCTTCAGAGAATAATTATATCAGCAAGTCATAGAAGATAATATATATTTAAAAGAGGTTAGAGGTAAACAGACATTAGACAGGAAAACCTGAAGTCTTTAGAGAATTGCAAGGTTGATATGTGTAACGATTCAGGATATTGTAAGTTGTGACTGCAGTATTGAAACTTCAATATACTAACAGACCCCTCAAGGACAACCACAGATGCAAAAGCAAATGGAAGAAACTTGTCGCTTCTTCCATTTATACTAATAGGCCCTCCAGCAAGTAATGTTTTGTGTGTTTCATATGCTTTCACAACCAGGAATAATGATTTCTTTCAACTCTATGGGGAATGCCTAATTTATGCACAAACCTTTGTTCAAGAACTTTTCTTTAACATTTGATACAGTTCAACATGGTTATGAAAAGGCAACATTCTGACATTTCATTTTAATGCCATTTAGAAAAGCACATAACTGCAAATGGACTTCATGTGGAATAAAAATCACATGTTGACAAACTAAATTATTTTGAATATGATTAATATTTACCTAATAGCAAAAATGTTTTAGTATCACAATTTGCAAAGGTAGAAGAAAAATATTAAGATGGAAATTTAAAAATAGTTTTTAAATCCAGTAAAAGATTAACCTTTCCCAATTCAGCAGGAAGTAGAAGTTCTAAGATTCATTGTGTAATAGCATATCATTTTTCTCCTGGTAAATCTGCTCCCAAAGACAGTATGCAAAAATTCTTCCAGGAAAAGGAAGACTAGAGTGTGACAGGAAAATACCTTAGTTTTTCTGTACTTTAATTTTCTTGACCTTTTTAATACTGGTTGGAGAAAATCTATGTGAATCTGGACCTGGTTCAGAGAAAGTGAATGTTTTGATTCCACTAATTTTCTCCTGTGCTTCCTCTTGGCATTCATTTAAAACAACTTTATTTTATTGAAATTTAATTAAATGTTTTCTTCTACATGCAATCTACTTTGATAATGTTCTTTCACCTCTTTCTACTCCTCCCTGATCCTCCCCACCTTCCTGGAACACACTTTAATTTTCCTTTCTGTGTTTCAAAAAAAAGGTATTTAAAAAGTCAAAACAAACAAAATACAGCAAGGCAAAACGAAATAAAGGTTTTTATTAAGATTTCTACAAGAAATTGATGTGATTTTCTCTGTGGCTCAGACTGTTTGTGAAGAAAAATAAGCTACTTTTGCCAAAGCAGGTTTCAAGGAATCTCTGGTGGTCTAGCTGAAAGCAAAGGCTGACAAGTCATTTACTTCCCCAAGGAGGTCACGATGCAAAATGACATAGCTGGTTTTGCACTTTCAGTATGATATGTTTATTCTCAAGAACAGAGTATTAAAGTTTGCTTTTGTATTTGGAGAGTTTAAAGAACTTTTTGAGTCAATAATGACATTTAAGAACTAAAACCTACTAAAGATTAACAGTTCTTTTTCCTTATTAAATGAAGTCTTAGCATTCATGGAAGTAAATACTTTGAGAAGTTGTATTTAATTGTCCATTTTATGAGCTTTCCCACATAAATCAAATGAGAATTATTCCCCAAGGAGCCTATATTACAGTGAACAGTATGAAAATTCATCAATAAATATGTAAATAAAATTTAATTTTACTTGTAGATATAAAAATAAGCGTAAGTGTAATGACATGATAATTATGTTTATTGGGTGCTTACTATACCTCAGATACTGTTTTATGAGCTTCACACATATTACTTTATTCCAGTTTCACAAATTATTTGAAGTATGGATGTGGTTACTTTTTATTTATAGCGATGTAATACAAAAGCAATTAAGAAATGAGTCCATGATCAGCAGGAAGCAGAATCATGATTTAAATCCACACAGAAAAGCTTCAAAGCTCATAGTACTGAATGCTGTCTAGCTTTTCTAAAAGGAAGTAAAAAGAACAAAACATTTTGAAGTACCTATAGGAATTACTAAGGAGACAGATGACTTTCAACTAGGCAACATGTGTTACTGTTGATATGACTTTTTCTTGATAACTAGGTAACATTTGTGTAAGCTGAGATGAAGAAAGGAAACCTTTGAAGAATAAACTGGCAGCAGCCATGAACTCAGAGCAGTCATGGTTACCTGTACTGGGTCTGCACAGAGCTGGCATTGTCAACAGTCAGTGCTCCTGGTGGTGGAGCACAGGGGTCCTCACTCCTCCATCTTAAACTATTGGCTACTGACAGATTCCTAGGGTGCAGGGAGTCGTTGTCTTCAGTTGTGTTCCCACCGGTGAGCACACCAATTTCTGATCATTAATTCCAAGCTCACGCTCACATAGGAGGCCCTGCTTATTTAAACACAGTATGTCAAAACAAAGAAAAACAACCCTTCTCAGTTTCCTCCATGAGTGTGGGAAAGGGATTTGTAGGAAGATGTGTTTATTGCGTGTGTGTGTGGGGGGGTGATAAGCATGAGATGGAGAATAGAGGGTTGGTTGGGGCTGAGCGTAATCAGAATACATTATATACGAGTATAAAATAGCCAAAGCACAAATTTATTTCTGAAAAAATTATAAGTGTAATCTTGCTTGCTGTCGCTTTTGTAGGCTTTAAAGCTATATGAAAAGACAAAATAAGGAATACGATAAAAAATTCAGCTTTGAGGCCAATCCTTGACAACAAGGTGAAGTAATGTACAAAACATTCTTAATGCTTACAGAAGTCATAAAAGATATTTGCCAAGAAAAGTCACATGTTTCTTTAATTCAGTAATAAATATTTATTAATCACCCATCACATGTAATGTAAGTGTCTTGACAAAAGCAACATATAAATAAAAGAATTCAGTGTAATCTTGTCTGGCATGAAATCTACATTCTAGTTACCATTTAAGTTATGTTTTAGGAAGTTTAAACTGCAGATTGTATTGGAACAATTGGTTGACAGAAATAAGAGGAAGAAGATACAAGGAAATAGTAACACCAATTACAGTAGTATTAAGTAAAAAGTACTACATAAAAATTATGTATTAAAAAGTTATGTAGGCAAAACGCAGAGTTCATAAAAATAAACATGTTGATATAAGAGACGTATAGATATATACATGATATGAAATCTCCCTGAAGAGAGGAGATAGTGTTGAATAGCAGAATAGGAGATAAAAGACATGGCCTAGCTGCATCATACTGAACTTGTATTTTATGTGAGATACATGAGTTAAGAAAGTCCTACATTCAATAAGACATGTAGGAAGAATCTTGCAAAGAGCAAAAACACTTGAATGAGTGGTTTAGTGGAGATGGGCACAATATTGTGAAAGACACAGAACACATAACTGACATGAAGGGAGTATTGACTGACTACTGAAAGGAGATAAATGAGATGAGTGAAAATAGACGGGAATGCCTGGAAGAGATGCTCTGGAAAAGGATGCCTAAGGAATGTGTAACTGGGCAGGTATGGAGACATTATGTCTGCCCAGCCAGTCACAAGGAGGGAAATTTGGTGATAGTCAAGTAGAACAAAATCAGCACAGCATTCTAGCAAGGAGGCATTAGCAAGAACCTTTGCACCTGAGCATTACCTGATTTTATAAAGAAGCATTTCGACAGAGAAGCAGATGCAGAAACAACACAGAAAAATGTAAAATAAAATGGATGCCTAGGGAGCCAAATATTTCTATGAACTGACATATTCCAATGAGGTGGGTGATTTAAAATTTGCTTTTTGATATTGAAAGCTTTGGCTTGAAATGACGAGGCAGTCCAGAATAATGTGCAGGATAGCAGGATTTTCATGTCAAAAGGTCAAAGGGAATTTCAAATACTCATTCTTCCATATAGAGTTAACAGTTGTCCAACCCTCTGAATTTTGAGCTTTCCATGAAATAAGAGAATGATGATATTGCTTCATAAATCAGTGCATATGGCACATTGCCTGTAAGTATAGTCATAGTAAGTATTCAAGTGATGTTAGTTACCATTATCTATTCTAACAGCTGAATAAAATATACTCTTTTAAATCCTAGAAACAAATTTATCCTGCTAGCCTTGATTTTACTGAGTTTTTTGCCTAATCTGCAATAGTGAAAGACAAATTAGTTTTTAAAGATGAAGCCGTAGATAAATTACAACTTGCTCCAATTTTATTCTCTAATTAAAAATGGAAATAATTATAGTGCAGTGCCACGGTTTTACAGAATCAAATTAGAAAATGAAAGTAAAATGACTTGTGTAATTATAAAAAGTGAGAAGTGCAGGTATCACTAGTTAATGTAACTTTGATTCATTGGTTGTAAAGAGTGCAATAGTAGATTTATGGCTTCAGTTTGACTTTTGTCTAATGATAATTAATAATATTAACAAGGACCTTTCACTTGAAGAAACCTTTTTTTCAAAGTGCTTTGATATTTATTACCTTCTTAATTTAACACAGAATATCTGTGAAGAATAAAAGACAATGGTTATTAGAGGCTATCAAAATTGACTTTTCAGCATACACAGTTTCTTCTTGCTGATAGAGGATTTTCTTCTTATATTTAGATAGAAAATTATAGAATGTAATAGTTGAAAATAAGTATTATTCAATGTAGTACTATTTGTGTACCATTTCATGTCATTTCCTAATGAAATAACAATATCCATACAAGGCGAGTAAGATTTCAGTGTTTACATATGAACAAAAGCATTGTAACACAACCAGAGTAATCCAACTTTTGTGATGATGTCTTGAAATTCAAATCACATTAAATTGAGGTAGCTGTTTTACAATTTATTGTACACAAAATTATTTTCCATATTTAGTTTTTCTATTTAGAGCAGCTGAAACACCAGACCTGGATATCCTTCCTCATTCACTCCCTTTTCTAAATTTTACATTTTCTTTTGGTATTTCCTTTTGAATTTTCCCTGAGATTTACAGGAACTTCAGCCTTTCCTCAAAAAGTGTAGAAACTATAGATTCCTATACAAAATTTGCACATGATTGGGCCTACTATCATTCCATCCTGGATGGCAGAGGAAAGTGGGGCCCCACCTTTCCCAAAAGAGGACAGTTAATGCTTTATGTGTGAGGGAGAGTTGATTTTTTTCCAGGTGCAGCTATTGGTAAATTGCCCTTACTCTAGTAAATAATTTCACACCTATGCTATTCAAACAATCCTAACTAAATTCAGCTGATTACACAAATATAAAAGAAAAAATACATAACAAAACAAACAACAGCAAAAACCCTGAACCAAAACAACAACAATAGGAAGGGAACTCCTTGGAAGAAGAAAGGGTTGAGTGGGATTAGGAGAAGGATGAGAAAGGACAATGGGTGTGAAGTGGTCATTTTCTTTGACAAATTCAGGATCTAAACAACATAATAAAGACTTGTAAGAGGATAAGCCTATGCTTCTAGGTCCTGTTTGAAAGACCTGAAAAGTGGTCTTAACGCCAAGGAGCCTCCAGACTCAATAACCAGGCCATCAAATGCAAATGCATGAGGTGGTTTATTTCACGATTGCAATGGGGCACAAAGCTTAGGGATAGCTAAGCACCCCCCAGTATCCAGGCAAGCAAGCTTTTATAGACAAAAATCACAAGTTTTCCATGAATTATAAAATGAGGTACGAGAATAATCAGGATTGGTCCAGACATACAAGCCAGAGTTCAACCCAGAACAAAATTTACGTAATTCAGCCCATCCCTGAGTACATGACATTCAGCAGGCTACTTGATTTCCTGCTGACTACATGATACCTGACATCCTGCCTATCCCCCCATGACTCAGTTTACAATCCGATAGATAATCATTGCTGCTACCGGTTCTGGTAACCACCGGTTCTGAGAACCATCTGGCTAGAAGACTGCAACTGGTCCTGATAATTGCTGCTGCCCAGCGGGGAAGAACCTGCTGGTCAAACCTGTTTGTCACATTTTGTAAATTTTCATTATCCAATTCATTTAGTTTGTTATGAAAAATCGGTTGGGGTCTTTCACTGTTTTTGATTAGTGTAGTCGGATTCTAGTCATGAATACTGTGGTGAGGGCAGATGACATTTTCAAATGGCAACATGAGACCAAAGGGAGAAACAAAATGTTGATTTTTATACAAGAGAAGAAGCTAACTCTGCAAATGAAAGAGTTTTCCCAGTTGGCTATACTCCTCAAATACTTCACTTTTTCATGATAGGAATTTCATACCAAGGTTTTGGGGGAACATTTGGGTTCCATTCTTCTTTTAATAATTAATACAGTTCAGTATAGACCTGACAACATACACTTATAATTCTAACATTCAGAGAGTCTGAGGCTGGAGAATTACTAATTGAAAACCAACCAAAGTATAGGGTAAAATTGCTTGCTCGCAGGATTCACATCCTGAGTTCAGAGCCTTATATCCCATGTAAAAGCTTGATGTAGCTCTAAGATGCTTCCTGGAAATGTGGGGGTGGGGTGGGGGCAGGAGCAGATACAGAATAGTCTCCAGAAGCTTCTAGGTCAGCTAGGCTCAGAAGCAGCAAAGAGATCCTGCCTCAGGTAAGATGGACAGACATAGGCCTGCCCCCAAGGTCCTTTTCTGACCTCCACGCATGTGTGTGTGTGCTTGCCCCTGCCCCAAATAATGAACTTGTTCCCAAGTAAAGACTCTACTTAGGAACAACAGCAGTCAACAACAACAACAAAAATAGCAACGAAACAATTGCTACTTTACACTAAGAATGTAAAATTCTTCCTTATTTTAACGTTTTTATATTCTAAGTCTGGTATTTTGAATATTTTATGTTGTCAGTGTCCTAGACTAAAAATGCAGAAAGGTTCATCTTTGGAGTTTATATGAGTAACATACTTCAGCTTGGTTCTGAAGGTGACAAAAAAGCATATACACAGATTTAAGAAGCACATATATACATGCATTTTAAGAAATACAAGAAAGCTAAGACATCGTAATCAGAGTAATTTCCAACTGTTTTTTAAAAAAGATGAAAAATCAAAACACAAATTTGCTTCATATAGCCAATTTTCAATTCAATTATACAGAACTTTAGTTTTTCAAGATTATAGCATGTATATGAATATTGCATATGTAAATATAAATGATATAGAAGATCCTTTAATATTCAGACAAAATAAAATCTGAATTTGTGTAGCTTTTGCATTCTTTCCCAAACTATGGGAGATCTCTGCAGAGATAAAGTCAGACCAATTATCTTAAAAGGATCAAAGCTGACATCACTGTGGATATGGCATGTGAGACCAGAGAAGGAAGATAAAAAAGAATGACAAATTCAAGATGTAATAAATCACTATTATTACTGTCTGTACCAGAGCAACAAACTAACTGTCCTATCAAAACAAAAATAGGTAGAGAACAATAGGAAAAGAATTTCTTTAGTCCAAAAAATTTTTCAATTCATCATATCAAGCTATATTCTAAATAATAGTGATGTTCATTTATATATACATATAGAACAAAAATACTTACAAAAGAAAAGATATATGATAATGTTGTATAATAGTTCAGGAAAATTCCATCAGTTATTAAGAATAAACCTTTGAAAACTCCTTAAACTACAGACCATGATTCTTGCCAAGATTCCATTTAAAGAATATTACTCTAGGCTTCTGTTATTGCTGCTCATGCACACAGATTTAATAATTTTTTGTTGTCAGGGAAAACAATTGTCTGAAAATTGTGCATCCACTAACTATAACAAATTTAGCAATCTCATTTTTATTTTCACAGATCATGTTAGGAAGAAAACTGCAAAATGTCAGATTAACATTTCAGAATGTATTTGAAAGTAACGAAGAGAAACTGATTTAGTTAGCAACGCTAAATAAAACAGACAATTCCTACAGATGCTTTCCCTGTAAGACATTAAGTAAACAGTGAAAATGGCAACCATTTTAATTTAATAAACCTACCCTTAACTTACTTCTCTGTCTGAGTAAAGTTTCTGCTTGACAAAACCCCTGGTGTTTTAGGCGAATATTATTCTGGTCAAAAATATCTATAATTTTAGAAGCTTATAATATTAAATGGAATTACAAATGAGTTTTCTTACTGCCTCTTTCCTTCATGTGCAAATGCTTAACTATATCAGTCTGAATAAGCTTTATTTTTGTCCCCACTTTGTCAATATCAAGTACAAATGCTTGGGATGGTTCAGTCGAATTGACTAGAGGGCTAATGCAGGAACACTCGACTTACCTGCCACTGTTTCATCAGCTCTCGGACTCCCTTGGAGCCTTCTAAGAGTTTCTCCTTCCGGGAAGCATCCTGGAGGACATTGGCCGTTGTTTCAGCTTCTGTAATCCAGGAAAGAAACTTCTCCAGGTCCAGGGGGAACTGTTGTAGTAACCTATGAGTTTCTTCCAAAGCTGCCTCTCTCTCACTCGCTCTGTAAAGGACAAGCAGGCAGATGGGATTCACTATTATCAGGATGCTATATGCAAGGAACTCAGTAAAATGATCAAGCATGGTATGCTACTGAAGCTCTCCCGTTAACCCACAAACAAAATGCCATGCTCTTTGTTTAATATGCATTTCTATTTCATCTAAACACTTCTTGAAGGAAGGCATGCAAGTGGAGCTATTAACAATAAACAGCAATGTGCTGGGGCTGTGGATCAATGGTAGAGAGTGTTTGCCTACTAAATTCAAGGCCCTGGGTTCCTAGGTTTAATCCTTGGGCCCTCCCTCAAAAATGAATAATAAAGAAAGATTTCCTTAGAAATGGATACACACACACCAGACAGATGGATAAATAAAAGATAGATAGATGATAGACAGCTGATAGACAGATAGATAGACAGATCAAGAGAGAGAAAGAGACTTACAAATTTTGTTCATAAACACTCCAAAATACCCTTTTTTTCAACTTTAAGTTTGTGCTGGGCAATGGGAAAACTTATTTTGAGATGCCACAGAATTTGACATTAAATTTCATATGCAAAACCCTAAATTCCCTTGCCATGTGTATCTTTGATATCAAACTGAGTCAAGAAGCAAGGATTAAATAAAGTAACAAGTAAAGAATACACAGATGGAGAATTCGGAGGTCAATACTGAAGGGGCAAGTGAAGAGACAGATTGGCCGGCGAAGGGACAAAAAGGCTAAGAAGAAAGTGTTTCATGGAAAGAGTTGTGCAAACTGTCATCTTGCCACATACTAGCCTTATTCAAAGTATTTTGTTAGGTTCATACTGTGCTATCTGGTGGTCACAGACCAAAGATATTATCTAAAAGAAAACTGCTATGCGAAGTTGAAAAAGTTGAAGCTTACAAATCAGACAAACAGTGATTCAGTTCCCAATATCCTTTCCCGGTTGTGTGATATGGCTTTGTTACTAACTCTTCTCTGCATCCTTCCACTGCTATGATGAGCATCAAACTTCATACAGTATGACTACGATTGTTCAGAAAAATGTTAGTCCCTCTGCCTACACCTCATTTTCTAATTTCCAAGTTGTTTTTAAAAAACTGGAAGAAACAAAAATCCCTTATGAGAATTTTTTAAATCATAATTTCCAATTATATATATATATGTACATACATACACACACTTACATATTGCATATAATTTGGATATACATACAAACACCCTAGCAAAGATCTGTATAATAATAGCTCAGGAGGGAAAATTGCCTTAAGCAGTAACAGTCCCATCTCAAAAGATTCAGGTAAATTTTGTCTGCAATGAGGAAATTAGTACTCTATTTAAATGCCTTATTTGCCTTCTACGACTACACAAACACTTGCTGGGATTAAACATAAGCTAAAAATGGATTTCAAAAATTGAACACTTGAATATGATACATACTGCTTGTTAAGATGTGATTGTCAATAATTATGCAAAACTGCAATTTATTTCAGCAGCAACTTTATCATGGGATGTGCAAAGCAGGCAATGAACAACGCCTGCC
Source organism: Dicrostonyx torquatus (assembly GCA_028555095.1). Taxonomy (NCBI): domain Eukaryota; kingdom Metazoa; phylum Chordata; class Mammalia; order Rodentia; family Cricetidae; genus Dicrostonyx; species Dicrostonyx torquatus. Next base: position 1,678,796 of record JAQHUG010000158.1, read on the forward strand.
AAGCAGGCGGCAGTGCAGTGAAGTCCCCAGAAGAGCTGTGTGCTCATCACGGGTGAGGTTCTGCTGAGCACACAGTCTTTCGCAGTATAGTCTCAGCGCTCATACTGGATGGAAAACTTCCCTCTGTGCTAACTGCTAGAGAAGAGAGTAGGTTTATGAGGGTGCCACTATTGGAAAAACATGAGCATTGCGCTAAGCTATTTATCAACTCCTAAATAAACCTTAATACTCTACAAGTAAAAGGTACCACGGTGTTCTGGTTGGGCACGGTAGTGAAATCTGGAACCGCTGCAGGGCTAACTTGGACTGCCAGTTTCCCTCGTTTGTAGGTAAAATGTTTTCAGTGCCAGTGTCGCAGCTTGAGGACTCTGAATAGGAAAGTTGGGCTTGTAACACAGAGGGACGCTCTTGAGCAAATGCTGACAATCTACTGGCACGGACTTGCCAAAGAGACAGTTTCTTGCCGTTTACACTAAGAGTTATTCCACCCCCAGCCTAAAACTCATGATAGAAATAAACTGTCCCATTCTAGAAGACAATGCCTGGCTAAGACGTTGGCTGATTGTGGAATATACTCCACTTTCAGACACAACGAAAGGACAAAAAGAAAGTCTCCCATGACAGAATGAACCTTCAGAGATTAGAGAGTGTGAATGTCATTCTCACAGTTATCTTCATGCGGAGGGCACTCTCTCCGTCTTAGCTCTTCTGCCCTTCAGTGAGACACACCTTTCCCCTTCCGCTTCAATAAGAAGTGACTAGTAAATAGCTTTCAAAGCAGTGTGCAGGAAGTCAGATGAAAGGGCTCTATCCAGACAATGTGATTCTCAGCCAAATCCTGCCAGCACTTTTCTGCTTTGTAAATTAGGCCCTTAGGGAAGCCGAGGAACATTTTCAGGACAGTAAGGCAGCATTTTCTTCAAGGATACTCTTGTGGTCTGACATATTGACAACATCAGGCGGAATATTTCCTTATTTGGGAAATACTTTAAAAAGAATTCAATGGAAGCAAGAACAGAAAATCTCTTCGAATGAGCTCCTTTCGGAAGCTGTTGGATCACAGACTCAACTGTTGTTTCCTGCTTCCGTGGGGGTTTTAAGGACTACAAACTCACTCCTAGGTTCAAGACATGTGCAGAGTTTATTGAATTCGAAGATTTAATTGTGTCAAGTCTACCCTAGAAATAAGTCAGTGGTAATTAATTTCCATATTTGTGCATTCAAATTAGGTCTAAATGTGTCCCCTAGTTTTTCATTTTCTTCAACCATATGCCTTTGGATGGCTTATGTGATAAATAAAAATATAAAAATAATGAGAATCATAAAGAAATAAAAGATTGGCTAGGAAAAAGAGACTGCAACTGTGGATTATTTTAAACTTTATTTAGGACATGCAATCCTATGGACCCTGAAGATAATTTCACTGGATTTTTAAAGGGAATAATGAGTATATATAAGAAATTGCAAAAAGACTTAAATTGTCATCTACTATATTAAGTTCTTTCTATATAATAAAGCTTAATTATCACTATTCCAAGTTTATAATGCATGAAAATAGCTAAGAATTTAATCTGATGGGATAAAGAATTTATGATATCTAAAACTTTACCTTCTAGTTCTAAGATCTGTTCTCTTAGTCCATGAACAAGGGTGCTATACAACAGTGGTTTCAAAATATGGTTCATGGACCAACAGTCCCAGCAGCCACATCTGAGATCTTATTAGAAATGCAAATTCTCCAGCCTCAGGCTAGCTCTACTGAAAAGAGGAACTCTGTGGGTGGAGTCCAAGCAGCTGTGTTTGAGCAAGCCTTCCAGGCATCTCAAACATGCAAGTTTGAAAATTGCTTCTGCTGGGGACGAAACTTTGAGAAGTACTGTGTGAGTCATGCTGGAATATGCTGCTCCAATCTCTGACTGAGACTGTTAGACTTCTTGCCCGAGTTTCTGGGAGTATTTCTGGCTGGAGGTTCTCATATGTCAGCATTATTTGAGACTAGGACAGAGTTAAAAGAGCCTCCTGCTCCAAAGTTGCTCTGTTCATCCCTGAAACAGGCAGAAACCATTGCGAGAGCAAAACATGAAGAAGAGCAATACACTAAGCAAGTTAATGGGAGACCAAAACAGGAAAAGTATACCTTGCAGGTTAAGTGTTCTGTTTGCAGCTAAGACAGTTAAGAATAACTTCCCACTTTGTCCTGTGTTTGTTGGAGCCATCTGCATCAGATATGCTTGACCACATGTGGGCAGGAGGTATATGGGCAGGAAATTTGTCAGGATGTACCCCTGCCCTTGATTGCATAGGCAGAAGATGCACAGTCAGGATATAAGTCAGGAGATATGCTTGCCCTGATTGGACCTGATTGAAAATATGGTGGCCTTGGGGTGTGTGGGAAGTTTATCTGTATATGGGATGCTTTGATTGGTTAATAAAGAAGCTCTTTTCGGCCAATGGCTTAACAGAATATAGCCAGGCTGGAATACACATACATACATACATATATACATATACATATACATATACATATACATACATACATACATACATACATATATATATATATATATATATATATATATAGAGAGAGAGAGAGAGAGAGAGAGAGTAGGTGGCGTCGAGGAGACCCCATGGAGCCATCAGAGGGGAAAGGGGAAAGACACAAGTTTTCAGCTGGAACCTTGCTGGTAGACTTAGAGCCTCTTAGTAAAATATAAAATGGTGGAAATGGGTTAATTTTAGATGCAAGAGCTAGCTAGCAATATGTTTAAGTGATTGGCCAAGCAGTGATTTAAATAATATAGTTTCTGTGTGATTATTTTGGGAGTCTGGGAGGCCAGGAAATGATCAAGTGGCTTCCAACAACACTGTGTCTTTGCCTTTTTAACACATTGCAAAAGCTGAATCATGAATATTTCCTGGGAACCCAGGAGGGTACGTGTCCAGAGTTCATCATCCTGGCAAGTATTTAATTAAAGCTTGCTTCAAATTTGGCTCAAGATTGTTGAATGTTTTTTGTTCTCCTGAATCTCTGGATTAACACCATGTATTGGCATACATTTGGTATCTGTTCTTTCTGGACAATCCTGAGGTAGACACTAGTTCCTCATTTGGGGTGGGGTGCGGTTCAGACAGTTGTTAGCAGTAACAGTCATGCAGCCTGGTTTCTAGTTCCGCCTCTGCTGCTTTTGCTTACTTTCCTTCCACAACAAGTGCTAGTCCAGAGCACACTTCTCCGTAAAATTCCAGACATTATGTGCTTTCTTAGAGTCTGCTTTCTGAAAAACTGAATTTATGTGGAGAACTAAACACTTTCTCACACAGATTGCTGCAGTGATATTTCATTTGTATTTTAATAAATAAAGCTTGCTTGAAGATCAGAGAATAAAACAGCCATCCTGGTCAGCCTTAGAGACCAGGTAGTTAGTAGTGATACACACCTTTAATCCCAATAGCCATACTAGTTTGCCATAGAAACCAGGCGGTAGGGGTGCACGCCTTTAATCCCAGCACTAGAGATGAATATAAAATGGAAGGAGTCAGCTCTCGGTCTGTCTCATTCTGAGGATTCCTGGAGGCAGAATCTCCATTTCGGACTGAAGTAGAGGTAAGAGCCAGTGACTAGCTGTTTTGCTTTTTTGACTTTCAGGTTGAACCTCAATATCTGTCTCTGGGTTTTTATTAATTGTGCAGGTTGTGATCTCCAAAAGAGACAACTGGGTTCTGAAATATCAGCTAATAAAAAGAGTGTTTGAAGAAGCAAAATTCTGGATCTATGAAACATAGTGCAAAATTATATAAGCCCAAGAAGATGCTTATCCAGTCACAACTCTGAGAAAAGATGACAAAGCACAGAAAACCTGCCCCTCCATAGCCATTAACATATATTTGATTATCAATAAGGACATAAATACACCATCTGTCATTTTATACATACACATACATGAGTATGTGCACATGTTTTTGTGCACATACACAGACACACTACTATATGTCAATTAATTTCTAAGCCTCCATGCTTTTTATGAAGCTGAAATAACAATTTAGTGTGGGATAATCTTAATACATAAAAACGAAGGATAAGGGAAGGGGGGTTTTATTTTCTAAAGTAAGGCTGAAGAATTTAATACGTATTAGAAAGACGGAGGGAAAAACTTTCTCAATGAATTATATTTCTAGATTAAAAATAAGTGTAATTGAACAATATAAATGAACAGGGTAGGGTGCTGCAAAGATTCTATCATACATAGGAGAGATGCTCATGAAGTCAAACCCTTCTTGGGGAGCTACTGACAGCTAATGGACACTGAGGAAGGAAATGCTGCTTTCTTCAATGGCAAGACCACTGAGAAGTTGCCCATAGTCTACTAAATAAACCCCTCCCCATGATCCAAGCAACCCTGTTTAAATTCAGTGGGTCAAAGGAAGACATGGAAGTTGGGAAGAAGAAGGACTTCAGAGGTAGGGTGAAAGAGGCTAATGGGGTGAATATAATCACAGATATTTGCATATATGCATATTTATGTTAATTAAAAGTTTTTCTTTCTTCTTGTTGTGGATGAAGGAGACACAACTTTACTCTGTAGTCCATAATGCCCTGGAATTAAGAGCATTGCTCAAACTCACTACAACCCTCCTATCACAGCCTCCTCAGTGTTAGGAGAGCCATCATACATACACACACACACATGTATACATATATATATATATATATATATATATATATATATATATATATACATTCACATTAATCTGAAGTTCAAATTTTCTGCAAATATCATAGGAATTATTATGCTAATTAATAAGTAATATTTTAATGTTTAAAACCCTGTTTTTAATGAATTTACAATACTTACTTCTTACTCTTGAACTCATTAAAAAACAAACAAATAAACAAGCATATTTTTTGAGACAGGGTCTTACTGTGTATTCCTAGCTGACCTGGAACTTTTCAGGAAAACCATGCTGGTCATGAACTCAAAAGAGCTCCACCTGCTCATGCTTCTTGATGAGCTTTGTTTCTTAAACTCCACTCTCCATACCCCTTCTTCTTTCTTTTCTCACTTAAGTCCAGGCTGCCTTTAAATCGACTATGTAACAGAGACTGCCCTTGAAATCCAATTCTCCTGCTCCTGCCTTTCCTCCCAAATTTTGGGATTTCAAATGTAAATAAACTACCATGCCTACTTTTCTTTCTTTTTTCTTTGCTTAATTTGAATTGATAGTCTTTTCCTTCCCAGTTATTCTGACCGATAAAAAGATAATCTTTAAATCTGAACACCTCATTCTTATTTCCACATGTGAAGTGATATCTCATTGCCAAGTTCACACATGAATCTATTGCATGTTTATGTCCTAGAATCTATGTTTAATAATGATGATACAGAATTTTCTGTACTTTAGACTTGCCACTTTATATGCTCAATTCTGGTAGGGGAACAAATAGGTAAGGATGAATTAACACATACAATGTACTAGGGCTATAAATATTCTGTGGGCAAATATATTCTATAGTATAGCTCAAATGTACCATATGTGAGTGCATTCATGAACTTATACACTATATTGCTCAAACATGAAAGTTGCTTAGCTTAATTTTGTTCCAGAATGCAGTCATAGATGCTCAGTATATGTTTGCCCAATTGAACTGATTTTTATAAATATAAGAAACCTTTGGCTAAACAGTGTGAGTGATCGTTGATTTCATTTTTCCGTTTAAAAAAAAAAAGATTTAGGGTTATAATCTCTCCTATGCCCTAAAATAAGTTATCTAATTATGAAGACAGATGTACTCAGTGGAATAGAAAGACAAGGAAGGCTATGCCACTGATTCCTGCCCCCACACTGTGGGCATAAATTTTACTCTTTTGTTACTTTACATTAAACAGGATTGTTAAAACACATTGTAAAAGACACATACAAAGATACTACATTATCCTCATTATAGCAGAAAACATTTAGTTTCTCTTTACTTCAAAACAAAAAAAAAATCGCTTTCAATGCAAATTTCCTGGTTTGCTGATCACCCACCGACATATGAGTTAACAAGGTTTTCATTCCTTCTCTCCTGAGGTCTGGTACTAAATTACTCAAACTCTCCTGAGTTAATTGGAAACCATGACCTAAAGATTCCCAAAGTATTGCTGATTAGTTCTCAGAAAACTCATTCCAACCTTTCATCACCCCAGACAGCACGGGATGATTTTGTAACATGTGCAGTAGTAGCATCCTTGCACGACTAATAGATTAGTCCTCCAAAGATAAACCTCAGCTTTGAGCATAGTGATGCGATCTTCCTTCAATAATACAGATATTTTGTTTATGATAAAAGAAAAATCAGCTGGAATTTACCTTTATACAGAAAAAGAATTTAGATATTATCTATAATTCAAACAATATAAAATATATACTCTATCTCTTTCATTCTTTCCTCACTATGAATTATTTAAAATTCATAATTTGCAGATTATATTATTATTAAAATCATATTTATGTACTCTTCTTGAAACTACTGGAATATTCCTGAAAGTAAAAATTCGGAGATAAAAGTGAAACATGCTCTCATCATATCAGTCATTTGATTGGACTTGTGTTTCTTTGTCATTAATAACGGAGACAATTGACTGGCTAAAGAAATGTAAATGATATCAGCAGCGGCTATAACATGCACTTATACTTTTCTCTCTTATGGTGGTAAAAAGATTAATATTCTTTAGTTTGTGATCTGTGTTTTTAGTTTTGTAATGGTACAATATTAAAAGATATTATTTTGAAAACTGGCAAAATCATTTCTGACAAAGTTCATTTGATTCATATATAAACACTAAATATACTGACTTGCAATTTATAAAATTGAAAAGGGTATTCAGAGAAAATTCAGATAGCACTACTTTTCATATACATACAAAATTAGATTAGGACTGAGTTACTCTTAGAAATAATTTCTATTCTAAACAATATGAATAATGTGTATCTTTAAGGTTCTGGTTACTCTTAGTGTTAATGTCTTTAAATTTTAAAATATGACAGACAACATTAAACAGTTTGTCTTTTTTTTCAACTAAAAATATATGGAGAAAATAAGTTCAAAAAGCGGAAGAGGCAGAAGGACTACACATTCCAGTATAGCCTGGGCTCCATAGTCTGCTTTGAAAAGAACCTGGATTACAGAGTGTGACTATGAAGACGTGGGGAAGGGGGGATATTAAATTAAAAGTCATGACTAGGATCAATTCTTTAAAATTTCCTAAGACTGTGCATTTGAGCCAATAATACATCCTCATCTGAGCTAACTTACAGAGAAACAGAAATTTGGAAGTGGGTATCAGTTCATAATAACCAGAACGTGGCAAAACGCAGAGGTTCAATTTTCTAAGACAAGAAGAGAAAACCATAGTCGAATCAAATAAGCTGTTAAAATTCTCATCAGTCAAAAGAATGAATGTATAACAAAGGACTTTCAGTAGAATATCAAAATATCAATGATTTCATAAGACCTCCTAGAAGATTAAGTTATGTTTTATAAATATTTGACTTCAAATAACCACATACTAAGCACTCCTGCAGTTAACAGTGCAGCCTAGAAAGAGCCCTTTATATTTACAGTCAATATTTTGGACTATAGTATTTTGCACTAACGTGTTGCTTTTCAACCTAAGGCTTATTTATAAATACAATTACTTTGATACTTTAAGTTACTTGATGAAGCTAGTAGGACAAGTTATATTATTTTGAAAACTGTGAACTACGAGGGGACATTCAGGGAGGCTTAATGAGTTTCCAAATTAAGTGGCAAAACCTTGAAACTCCACATTCAAGCCATAATATTCTAAGACATTACCTCTTAAAGGGACATGCCAATCTCACAACAAGGTAAAAATAATGGATAATGATACATTATTAATAAATGACCCTTTGTTATGTGATTATTATATGAATTAGGATTATGGTATATGTTTGTAGACAAAACAAATTTTTCCTTACTTTCAAGTAGTGTCTACGAAATATTTTAGAATGAACACTGTACTTTAGTTTCAAGATAGGCTTCAGAATTTTATATTAAAATCAGGTATTAAAAATAAGCAGTAGTAAAGTAGTTAACCTTTTACTAAGTAAAGAAAATTCTAGAACATATATTCGTGGCCTTTTCATAATAAATACATATAAATTTTAAATTAAATAAATACTTTTTATATGGTCAATAGAGAAATTAATTAACCTCACAAAGTGACTAAATCTTTGTATATTTTAAAAGAGTGGTCTTTCCAATTTCAAACCTATTATGCTGGCACAGATATGATTTATAAGAAAAGATGTAAGATTACAATAGCATGAACTAATTAAAACTTATCAAAATAAAGATTAAAGCTTCCTTCATTTCTTACTTTTAATTACTAGGGCAAATAGAGCATCTAAAAAGACTAATATACTTAGAAATTCAATGATGACTTTTATAATATCAATTAAGATTTGTAAAGCTTCTTTTAAAATGAGAATTTTGTTTCAATTAGAATTGCAAGAACAAAGAAGTGCTATACTTGGCTTCAGTGATTCCTTGATAAATTCATTGCTTACTATAATGTTAATATTCTTCAACATTGATGAGGGAAGTTACCCGGGCCGCAGTGCAGGCAGCACCAGCTCTGGCTGCTGGCACCCACCCCATTCCACACATCCCTGCCCCCACCCCCAAGTTCCCCTTTTCCTCTGTGGGATCTGCTCCGCGGAC
>JAQHUG010000158.1:1692970-1740247 GCA_028555095.1 Dicrostonyx torquatus
GGGAGCGGGAGGGCCGGGAACAAGGGGAGTAAATGTAAATTTTTCTTTTAACAATAAAAAAAGGGAAAAAAGAAGCAAAAACCCAAAATCACAAACCAAAACAAAAAATATCTGAAGATCATCCATATGTATTGGAATCCCTGGGTGCTTCCCACTGTGTGTTCTGTGTCACCATAATTCTAGGTTGTTTGTAGAAAGCAATATGGAATAAAAAATTAAACATTCATCTTTTATTTGGCTGTTGAAATATGAGTTTGCCAAATTGATGACATTTAATTGATGGTATAACTTACACAAAGAAAAATAAAAAGAGTTTTGGCAAATTAAAAAAAAATATTCTTCAACATTAACTTACTGTAAATTCCATAAAGGCAAGAATTTATATTATTCCTGGCATTTATCAGACATGCAATAAATTCAGTTAAAAAAAATCAATAAACCTACTATGAACTGGACACAGTTTCTAAAAATGAGGCCAATGGTTCTTATTTTTAAAAAATCTTAAATTCAATTCTTGGTTTGAATGTATTGGCTAGTATGTGTAACTGTTTAAGCTTTTACTTTTTTTTTTTTTACAAAAAAGGGTATTTGTAGTTATTTTTGTTACAGAAAGCTAACTCTAAAAGGGAATTATAGCTGTAATAGACATGTTTACACGTGAGAAGAAGTTTTGCTTTGTCTAAGTACTTACTCTTTGCCCCTAGCAATAAAAGAGATTCAGTAGGCAGATTTACTGGGCAATACATTGCATTTAGTTGTTAAGGGCTAAATTTCTGCTATTCTTTCCTGAATATTTACAAAGAGAGAACACACACAAAGAATAACACTTGTCAAAATTCGCTTCTCATTGTAGCGAATTTTCAGAATTCTTCCAAGCAGACTTTTTGGTTCCGAGACATCAAGCTATAAACAATCCTGGCTAGGTAATCATTTTCTTTCTCTTATCCAACATATCTCTGCCTGTTCTGCCGTGTACTATCCATAAACTGGAAGGGCATCTTCTCCTGGACTCTATTCATGCACTGTTAAGGATGCACACTGAACCTTGTGGCCCAGCATCAGAAATACTCTTTTACCACTTGACACTGAACAATTCATTGAGATCATTTGTCTAACAGCACGAAACAGTGTCTACCCATTCAATTTGCCATGCACTTAGCTAGTCCTTCTCTAGCGTATTCAAAGGAAAGACCTTGTAAATGTGCACAGATTGCATTTGGCTGATCTGAAAAATTTTCAACAAACTATTTTTCATCTGAAAGATACAGATAATACAGATAATAAGTTGTCATTTATCTCTGTACCTGCCTGTATCTGGTTTTGTTTTCCTAAATTTACCTGGTCAATGTTTATAAGAACTCACTTGGTGTTTTTCTTATAGCCTCCACCTAAGTACTAGTTAGAATTTGAGCTAACAGGCAATAATAATATTCCATATGCTTTACATATGCAATCCTACTGTATTTGCCAACGTGCTATTACAAAGAAACTTATGCAGCTATGGGAAGGATATTGCATTACTATTTCTACAGACCATATTATTCAATAAAGGCTGTGGCAATAGCCAGAAGGGCATTGACAACAGAATTTTAACAGATTTGCTAGACACAGCAACAGATCTCAAGGCTTTGTTCATTTCATCCAGTTTTGTAAAAGTAGCAACCATATCAATAAAAATATATTATATTTTAAGAGGATAGTTTAACTTCATTAATCACTACTTTTTACCTGGAAAATTAAGCAAATGCCACAGATTACAAAGTGAAAAATATTCTGGAAAATAAGGCAAGAATTTTGATTACATCAGTAACTGAACAGAGTTCTTGGAATTCAGCAGAAAGAGACTAGTCACGGGAAAAAGCCTGAAAAACAGGGAAGAGTGAGTTAAACTTCCAGGGACTATTGAAATGTCCCACTAGAATTTTAATTATAAAGTAATCACGGTAACTAATGCCTGAATGTGGACATAATTCAATTTCACACACAAAGATAAAACATTTTTTTTTTCTGATAGTGCTAACACATGGTGCACTTTTCAGGAATGCGACCAACTGCTATAAAAATGCTAAGGATATTTTATTTTGTGGTGTTGAAATTATATAATGTCAAAGTAAAATTTGTGTGGATAGCTATTTCAGTGGTTAAGAGCACATACTGCTCTTGTAGAGGACAAGAGCTTGGTGGGTCCCAGATAGGACAGATCACAACTTCCTGTCACTCACGTTTCAGGGCTGTCAGGAGAATTTCTCTGCTATCTAGGGGTGCCTGCATGGAGATACTCATACCCACACACAGACCTACAGACACGGAATTCCAAATAAAATCCATCTTTAAATCCAACGGCTGTCACTCTGCATTTGTTAATATCACATTTGTAGTCCCATCTACAGTTATGCTTCGGTATAATGCCGTCTTAACAACTGCATACTAAAATATACATTATTATTTTATTACAAATTATACTCTATCTCTTTAAAGTCATCTTTTTACATGTGCCCTCACAAAGGTTGAAGTTCACCATAGCAAGCTAGGTTCTCCGAAGTGTTTTATTTTTATTTGAAAAGGTACATAGGACTGATGTGTTTAGCAAGTTTGCAGGCCACTGACAAACAACCACGGGAAAACTTTAAGATGAAGGCTATCAAACAGAAAATAAATAGAATGTAAGAAGAGGAAATGAGGACATTTGCCTTCTGTGAACCCAGTCTCTGCTCCTCACAGCTCTATAGAGAAAGAAATAGCATTTTAAAAATTGTTGCCTTTTACAGCCAGCTGTGACTATCGGTGAATGAGAGGTCTACTTCATATACGAACCTGAATTAAAACCAGCCAGCCCTTTAGGCAGTTCAGAGCCCACAGTCTTGATTACATTTGACACAATAATCATCATCATATCTTAAGACTCAAATCAGTCTGACAGTGCTCGACTCAGGGCTGCTTTTCCCAATTAGCTGAAAATTGCAGCCCGGCTCATCTTCTTGGGAAGTTTACATTTACAATTTCGCTGTGGTGAAGAAGGAATGAATGTGATGGAGGGAGCAAATCAACTTTCTAACTTCTACAAGAACTATTTTGAGCTCACCAAAATTGGTTAAACCTGTTTGGACAGGACTGAAAAAAAAAGGTGTTTTCTTTCTTTTCGACTTTCAATTATTGCTGAAGGAAAAAAAACCCCACAGTGTTTAAGATAAGTAGAACTTGGATAGAAAGGGGGAGACAAATGGAAATTGTAAATATTTCCCAAATGAATATTTTCAAGATGAGAAGTTTTGGACAAAAGTCATTAAAATAATTTATAATTTATAAATAGGTATACAAAATTTAAAAAGAAAAACTGAATATTATCAAGATCCTAGCAATGAATTTCCAAAATACAATATGTACCCAAGTGAAATAATCCTAAATTGGTTTTTGTATATAAAAGATATATTTAAAAACATATTTTGTGCATATGATGTCCTCCAATTGCTATAGTCGTATATACATCAAAGCAATTTATAATTCCTTGTGTGAGGATGGACAAAGTTTCCTTAAGTAACATTGCTTTCATGTCCTTATATACCATTTTCTCAATGAATAATGATGCAGATCCAGGAGAGTCTAAAAACAGGAAAATACTGAGGACTGCATCATTTGAAAATGCATGACAAGCCATGGATGAAATGAGAACAGGATATATTCTAACTCCTAATCATAGGGAGCATATATGGACAGGAATGTATGTATAAGTCTTGACCAAGTACAAAATCCCCAGGGGAAGCACTTGCCAACAATAGTAGAGAAATACCAGAGGGATAAGGTGGACACAAGAATGAATAAGGAGGAGGAAAGATGGAGACAGGAGCACTAAGGAGTGGCAGAGTTAACAAGAGTGAAGGTAAAGTTAGAAAATCATTTCTTAGCTGCACAAAAATATATTTCCACATGGATCTATAGAAGAGAAATTATTTGGATGAGCCATTTTCTAAGACATTATGTTTTTGAATATGTTTAATTCAAAGATACTGTGAAAGAAGCAAAAAAATACGTATCCCTTCTATACTGCAGCGGTATCCCTATGTGATTTAGAATAGATTTTTTAAGGTATTGTTTTTGATACAAGTTATTGCCATTTTCCAAAAGTAGAGAAGTTTATCTGGATACTTGAGTTTTTATCATGCATAATATCCTCTAAATTCCTTCCTGATTCTTTAATAAGAAAAATGTAGCGTTTGTGCTTTTAATGAATTAACTGATGCTTTCTTTAAGATTAATCAGTGATTTGAATAATATCAGTAACATTTCTGCAGGTTGTTTTTCTTTAGAAAGTAAGTTTGCATTTTACGTTGTCAGAGCAAGTAAGTCTTTGAGAATTGTTCTAAACCTCTGGAAAAATAAAGTCAACTTTTAATTACTATCTAGAAAGTTATGACTAAATAATGTATCATTATAATTATCATGAAGTTAATAGCGACTCAGGAAAGTTGAAAAAATAATAAGAAATGAACTTAAAAAATTAACCTCTCACAATATAAACATTTTTTCACATTTTCGCATGACTCAAAAATAAGAAAAGTGAATTGGAAATATTTTTGAATGTCTATATAAATCAAACTGGATTCGATTTGCCAGTGTTTTGTTGAGTATTTTTGCATCAATGTTCATGAGTGAGATTGGTCTGTAATTCTCTTTCTTAGTAATGTCTATATGTGGTTTGGGTATCGGAGTAATTGTAGCCTCAAAAAAAAGAGTTTGGCAATGTTCCTTCTGTTTCTGTTGTGAGGAACAATTGGTATTAGTTCTTCTTTGAAAATCTTGTAGAATTCTGAGCTGAAACCATCTGGTCCTGGGCTTTTTTTGGTTGGGAGAATTTTGATGACTGTTTCTCTTTCTTTAGTCAGTATAGGTCTATTTAATTTGCTTATCTGGTATTGATTTAATTTTGATAAGTGATATTTATCTAGAAAGTTGTCCATTTCCTTTAAGATTTCCAATTTTGTGGAGTACAGGTTTTCGAAATATGACCTAATGATTCTCTGGATTTCCTCTGTATCTGTTGTTATGTCCCCCTTTTTTTCTGATTTTGTTAATTTGGATATTCTTTCTCTGCCTTTTGGTTAGTTTGGATAAAGGTTTGTCTATTTTGTTGATTTTTCTCGAAGAATCAACTCTTTGTCTCGTTGTTTTATTGTATTATTTAATTTGCTTCTATTTTTGTTGATTTCAGCTCTCAATTTGATTATTTCCTGCCGTATAGTTCTCCTGGGTGAGTTTGCTTCCTTTTGTTCTAGCGTTTTCAAATGACCTGTTAACTCACTGGTGTGGGATTTTTCCAGTTTCTTTTTATAGACATTTAGTGCTATGAACTTTCCTCTTAACACTACTTTCATTGTGTCCCATAAATTTGGGTATGCTGTGTGGTCATTTTCACTTAATTTTAAGAATCTTTAATTTATTCCTTGACTCATTAATGCTTCAGGTGAGCATTGTTTAATTTCCATGTGTTTGTGTGCTTTCTGGAATTAGTGTTGCTGTTGAATTCTAATTTTAAGCCATGGTGATCTGTTAAGATATATGGGACTATTCCATTTTTTTGTATTTGTTGAGGTTTGCTTTGTTACCTACTATGTGGTAAATTTTTGAGAAGGTTCCATGAAGTGCTGAGAAGAAGGTATATTCTTCTATGTTTGGATGGAATGTTCTATAGATGTCTGTTAAGTCCATTTGAGTCATAACATCTGTTAGTTTCCCTATTTATCTGTTAATTTTCCATCTTACAGACCTGTCCAGTGGCGACAGTGAGGTATTGAATTTCCCACTATTAGTGTGTGGGGTCTAATGTGTGATTTAAGCTTTAGAAATGTTTCTTTTACATATGAGGGTACCTTGCATTTGGGGCATAGATGTTCAGTATTGAGATTTCCTCTTGATGGATTTTTTCCTGTGACCAATAAAAAATGTCCTTTTGTCTCTTTTGATTGATTTTAGTTTGAAGTCTATTTTGTTAGATATTAGAATAGCTATACCAGCTTCTATCTTAGGTCCATTTGATGGAAATTTTTTTCTCATTTACATTAAGGGATATTAATGATCAGTGATTCCCAACTCCTGTTATTTTAGTTTTCAATTTTGGTGATGTTATTGTGTGTGTTTTTTCCATCTTTGGGATTGGCTGCTGTGAGATCATCTATTCTTTTTTGTTGTTGTTGTTGATGTATCCAACTTCCTTGGGTTGAAGTTTTCCTTCGAGTACTTTGTGTAGGTTTGGGTTTGTGGCTAGGCATTGGTTGAATCTGGTTCTGTCATGGAATATCTTCTTTTGTCCATCTATGATGATTAAAAGTTTTGCTGGGTATAGTAGTCTGGGCTGGCATCCGTAGTCTCTTAATGACTGGATAACACTTGACCAGGACCTTCTGGTTTTTATTGTTTCCATTGAGAAGTCAGGTGTAATTTTGATAGGTCTGCCTTTATATGTTACTTGGCCCTTTTTCTTTGCAGATCTCAATATTTTCTTTATTCAAACTGTAAAACCTTTGGTTCTCCTATGAGCATAATTTGTCATAGTGAAAAAAATGTTGTTTGAATGTTGTCATTTAACTAATATCAATACTAACTGACCACCTTAATCATTTTCAATTTGTCTCTAGATACATATAATGACAATATGGATTATGACACAACAGTAATAAAACTACACAAATTGACTATCAAACAATTTGATCACATCTCTGTCAATGATCATATGAGCATTGATATGAAACAGATTTGCTTGCCACATTAAGGAATCTTCTTTTCACCTTAACACTCCATTTCATTGTTTGATGCTGTGAATTTTGTGAAAATATGCACAAAATGGCACTTATTATATCACCATGAAAGCACTGCAACACAAGAGTCCAGTTGGCAGGGGAACTACAATACATTTTTCTTGGAAATATTCTTGAAGATCAGCTGAACATTTAACTGACACAGGATGTGATAGTATATTTAAGGAAGATGAATGCTATTCAGAATGATGGTGCTTCTCATTTTGATCTATTTGTTCACTTCTTGGTATAAATCAAAATGTTGAATTTAATTTCAAAAATGGTACAGGTGATTACTTAATCAAACATTGGTGTCCCAAAAATATTATTTATAGATATGAGCTCTTCCACTTTCTTGTGGCAAAACAGAAAACATGGTCAGTGTTTATTGCCCCATATCACCTGTCAGGTTTGCATTTCCTTTCCTTCATGGAATAATATAGTTGGTATGAGTAAAGGATTAGCTGATAATATTGTTTTTTTATTTTACATTTCTCTTTTTCTCTTACACAATTATAAGGCATGATTCCCCCAAACAATTTAAGTTGCTAGTTTACCAGTAATCAGTTTGAATACTTGGAGGAAGAAATGCTATATAATTATATACACAGTGTATATAAATATTCATTTTTATATTATTTTAAAAATCGAGTGTTTCTCACTAGAAAATATGAACACCATAAACTTTACCATTTGATCATGTTTTAAATATAAATGATTATGTGTTTTGAACTTTTTTCAGATAGAGTTTTGTCATAACACCTAGGCTGTCCTGGAACTTAGTAGGCAGTTTCTGAACATATTCTTCTGTTTCCTTCTCCCAAGTCCTAAGAAACATACTTACACCAGAGGTTTTTTTTTTTTTTTTTTTGGTTTTTCGAGACAGAGTTTCTCTGTAGCTTTGGAGCCTGTCCTGGAAATAGCTCTTGTAGACCTGGCTGGTCTCGAACTCACAAAGATCTGCCTGCCTCTGCCTCCCAAGTGCTTGGATTAAAGGCATGCACTACTACTGCCCAGTGCACCAGGGTTTTATGAAGAAAAAAATGCTTGCCTCACAAACATAGTATTTTATAAAATTCTGTAAGTTTTCCTACTGAATTAACACCATGACTAAACTATGTAAATAAATATATGTTGAAAATAATAAAAAAATATATTAATGGATGATAACACTTCTTTAGAAAAGGAGATAAGAATGTGTATTAATGAACACTAATTTAATAATATTGTTACTGTGGGATAAGTCTGTTGTATACCGTAAAGATTTGTCTCTTGTATCATTTTAATAAAACACTAATTGGCCAGTAGCCAGGCAGAAGTATAGGTGGAGTGACCAGACTAAGGGATTTCTGGAAAGAGAAAAGGCAGAGAGACAGTTGAAAGCCAGACATAGAGGGAGTAAGATGAGAATGCCTTATTGAGAAAAGGTATCAAGCCACGTGGCTAAACATAGACAAGAATTATGGGTTAATTTAAGTTGTAAGAGCTAGTTAATAATAAGCCTGAGCTAAAAGGCCAAATAGTTTATAATTATTATAAACCTCTGTGGCTTATAATATATAATTATATATTTAACATATTATTATTCTTATATTAATATAAGAAACTCTTTGGAACTGAATTGTTGCAGGATCAAGTGGGACAGAAACTTGTGCCTACATAGTGTGATTCAATTTCCCAATGCCTATTTCAATAATTGGCAAAAATTATTTTATTGAAACCAATGAATTAGAGGTTGCATATATATGACAATATTAGTCTTTTCACTTTAAATAAATCACTGGGTAGTAACTTCATTAGTTCATTCCAAATGGATACAACATTTTACAGGCTTTCTTTGAACCTAAAAATAAATCTGTCACAGTTTGATACTCATTGATACTTTCAAGGTAAGAATTATAAATCTCATCCATGCAACATATTTACAAAATTAAACTTTGCCAAAACTTTGGTATAAAGACAAAGAAATTGGAATAAACCTTGCTTTGTCAGAAATAGTGGCTGTTACTTGATTAAATATCTTTCAGATTTTGTCATATTAATATACTGGTCAAGTTAGAAATGAGTTTACAGAACTATTTGAAATGGTAAAATGTAGTAAAATATCATTCTTAAGAACTTTCTCAGAGAATTATAGAAACCAACATAATAAAATGATGTTGCCAGGTAAACTTAAAGAACAAAGGAGAAAAGAAAATCAATAGCAAACAGAAGTTCATTGTTAAAACATGAGAATGGCATTTGGAGCCTGGGAAAGATGCATTCTGTGCCTGAAATTCTGCTATGATTTAGATCTGAATTTTTTCTGAAAGGCTTATGTGTTGATAGTTTGCTATAAGATTCAGCAGAGTTCAGAGATGGGATTTCTGGGGCCTGGTTTGGAGAATTTGAATCTGATAAATGTCTAATGTTACTGTTGAATTCAAACCATAATGGTCTATTGGTTGGTGGTGACAACATTAGAATGTAGGAGACAGTTGGAGAAAGCTAGAAATATTACACTGAAGTTTAAATTTTGCCCCACATATCTACTTCTGGATACTAGAAGATGAACAGCTTTGACCTACCATGTTCTACTTTGCCATAGTATTCAGTGTCCACATTGGTCTAAAAATAGTGGGGTCAAGTGAGCAAAGATCATATTTCATCCTTTTAAGCTGTTTGTCTCAAGAAATTTGTCAAAGCATTGAAAAGCTTACTAGCTCAAAATTCTTTTCGAATTTGCAAATGTGTTTATATTGAAAGTATTGACACAGATTTTGTGTAAATTAAGACATTTAAAATGTTATGCTTACTTGAGATGCCAACTAGTAAATTGTAAGGTATTTTTCTACCTGCTAGGCATTTGTCAAGTAGGTATATATGACAAAGAAAAGCCCTGATTCACTAATAAATGGATCATAGTGAAAAGTATTGTATGAGTGGCTTGCCAAGGAGATTAAAAAATTCTGCTAGATCTTGCAACTGCCTTATTGAATACCCTTGGCCTCTCCTCAAAGTATACCAGGTCTCTCTGTCAGGAATGGAGGCCAAGTAAGTTTGGTTGGCCAAGCTCACTCTATGTGAGAAGCATATTGAGGTTTAATCACAAATACCAACTATTTGGCTGAGCCTCTAAAATTGCCTACCTGCCAGGATAAGTTTTTGTGTCACCAGGAGTAACCTAATAATTATGCTAAAAGTTATAATTAGCAGGGTGTGAATTACATGTTTTATGCAGTGAAAAAACACATAACTATGAATTAGTTTCATGCTATTAAAATGTTGGATGAGAATAGAGTATCAAGTAGGGTTAATGGAGTTTGTTTCAGGGAAAAAAAACCTTATTAGCAGATACTAGCAATTATAAAACTCCACTGTCTGTTGTTATATTATTTATTATAATCTACTAATATAAAGACTGTTGCTAAGTGTAGCATATCTTAGCAAAAGTACCTCCAGCTTCATCTACATGTTCTAAGTGCTTTCCTCTCTCTTCTCCTGTATAAAGTCTCAAAAAAGAAAGATCCACTGTTGTTCAAATATGCCTTGCCAGAGATGCTAGGTCTCTCTGTGGTTTTGTATCCTATGTTTCTTCTCAGGAAAAGTTCATAAACCTTTAACAGACTGTAAAGTAAGAATAATTTTCCTGAAGCTGTTAATAGAAAAGATGTCTAAGTAAAGTTATCCAGAAATAAAAGCTAACCTATAATTTTGGTTAATATGGCAGCTACATGGGGCTATGCTGAAATGAAGATTTGAGCTCATGGCATTGAGTATTATTTAGGTTACATTCAGTAAAGTGATTCTCATATAGGGTTTCAGCATAGATGTTCTACTATCTAGCTTACCAATGTTCATTCAACACATCCCTCATGTATAGTATTGGGCCATATGCTAAAATATCACATGAGATTCCCATGACCTAGTTCTTCCCTTCTCCCTCCCCCTATCCCTTTTGCCCACCCCACCCCTACCTCCACTGCATCCCCACTCAACTGAGACAGTGTGCCTGATCTAATGGGAGCTCATCAAATCCAGCTGGACCAGGACTGAGCATATGACCAAACCGGAATCTCTGAATGTGGCTGCCAATGGAGACTGACTGAGAAGCCAATGATAATGTCACAGGGACCTATCTCTTCTGCATGTATGGCCTTTTGGGAAACTAGTCTATATGGATGCACACCTTCTTAGGCCGGGATGGAGGGGGGAGGGCCTTAGGCTTCCCACAGGGCAGGCTACCTGCCCCTTCTTAAGGAAGCAGGGGGAGGGAGGAGGGGTAGAGGGGGAGCAGGAGGGCCTGGGATAAGGGGAGGAAGTGTAAATTTTTTTAATAATAAAGAAAAAAAGATTAAAAAAAGAAAAAAAAAGATTCCCATGACCAAATTTTAGAAGAGAGATGCTTGTATTATTTTTCCCTACACATTCACAAACATAGATGCTTTGTTGATCAGTAATGCAGACATCACAATACATAGTCTGATTAGTTCTACCAGATGTAAATTTTGACATTTATTTATTCTTTTATTCTATCATAGAACCATTGTTTTAGTCCCTATTTATTAAGATTTCATGAAGATAATCCTGGCATAGTCTCAATGAAATAAATCTTTCGTAGATAAAGAGCATATTAAGTGAATAAAATCTGTGGCCAGCTGACACTTGAAACAATTTTATCTTGTGATTTTCAAAGTACTATCCTATATATTATTGAATATTTCTACAGTCTTTCAATTTCGCTAATAATCCAAAATATAGTTTCATGGGATTATATTGTATACTTGAATTTTCCAAACCTGATCATCATTTGTTTTTACTTTTCTACAGTTGTACATACTACAGTGCATGTTTGTGTGTGTGTTTGTGCACCGGCAAGCGTGCACATGCATGTCTGTGTGCACAGTCACGTGTGCATATTTATAGGGTAAAGGGCAAGGACAAAGTAAGATACAAACAGGACAAATATTACTGTCAGGAAAACTTCTGATGTCTCCACATTCTGACAGGTTTGTTTGCCTGTCAGAATAGTTGTTCTCAAACTTTAATCTCATTAGAAATTTCTTGGAGACCAGATCACACGTTAAAAGATTTTCAAGTTCCATTCCCAGGAATCTGATTTAATGAGATGAGATAAGACCCATGAATTTACATTTCCAGTTACTTCATAGATGATGTCAATTCTACTTGCTCAACGGTCACACTTCGTGTGACACTGAGTGACACTGGAAGTGCTGATGCTCTTTGCGCATCTTAGTGCACGACAATATTGACTGCAAACTGGTCACAGCAGCCTTCATCATGGAACTCTCATTTTGTTTGAGGTGACAATTTCGATTTTATAACAGTTTTTCTGTCGTACAGGTTGCTCCAGCACTGGTTGCTATTACTGTAAAGTGTTTCTGAAAGACCTTTTTAAATAGTTCCCCTGACAAACAGCTGAGAGCTAGGTGTACCACAGACTGGTTCTCCCTCTTCTCAGCCTTGCCTCTTTTACATTCTTATATAGGCATTTCATGAGAAAGAAACTTCCCAACAAACTTCTGAACTGAACTCTCCTGCTCATAGTCTTTTCCAGGCAGTGGAGTCTGAGTTAGTTTGGGTTCATTTATTTCTGAATTCAAATTTAGTGTCCTGCATTTACATTTTATCTTTCAGTATTCTATTAGTTCAATTTGATTAAAACTTTTTGGCTCCTGATATTCTTGTCTACTGTTTTTTTTTTTTCTATTTCTTTCTGCTCTCTGTCACTGGCAAATTGGATGAGAATGTTATCTACTTCTTCATCTAAGCCACTGACAAAATATTGGAAGACAAAGCTGAGATCAAGTCTCTATTCATTAAATAGTAATAAAAATGCGGAAAGCCTTTGAAGCCTAAGATTTGCATGGGAACGCATTCTCTATTAGTGCTAGTTAATAACCAGCCAAAAGAACAATTCCAGTTAATGATTTCTGTTTTAATAGAAAACTTAGACACCAATTTCATGCTATATATTAATTGTGGTTTGAATGTAAAATGACGGCACAGGTCCTGTGCTTGAATTGGTTCCTAGTTGGTAGTGTTTTTTGGAAAGGTTCTAGCACCTCTAAGAGCTGGAATCATACTGAAGGCCATGAATCACTGGGAGGAAGCCTTGAAGCTTCCTTCTTTGATCCAGTCTTACTTCTTGTTTACTCTGTTTTCTGACTGTGGATACATTGTGATCAGAGCCACTTGTTTCTGTTACAAGCGATTGGTTGTATCCTCTCAAACTATAAGCCAAAGTAAATATTTTCTTCCTTAGTTTGTTGTCTGGTATTATGTTTTAGGACAGAGAAAACTAACCAATACAAGAAATTGGCATTAAGAAGGGGAATATTGCTGTGATAAATTCAATGATGTGGTTCTTAGGCCTTTCGAACTAATTTGGGGTAAATGTGCTTGGAACTTTGGGCCAGAAAAACATTCACATGTCATAAACAGAGCTCCAGGAGGCACGATGGTAGGAATTTGTAAGAAAGAAACTTTGAGAGAAATGCAGAATGCAAACTATTGGCTTATGCAGTTTCACACAGAAACAAGCATCATGTCAATAACTGGACTAGAGGTCATTCAGGTTATATTTTGGACATAATCTGGCTGAATTCTGCCCATGTCATGAAAACTTGAGTGAGTGCGAATTTAAAAGTAATGAAATTGATGGATTTGAAAAAGAAAATTTTGAGTCACAATAGGTTACATGCACACTGTGGTGTAGTTGTGGCTCATTACCCTTATTGAAGTCTACAGTAACAAATAGCAAGAAGTAAGGGAGAAACACATTTTAAGCATACATAGTATGTCGAGGAAAAGATCATGAACATGATTAAAGCTACAGTTACAGGTCATGCTGAAATGAGACTACAAGTGTTGAGAATCCTTGCACTGTTTGCTATGGCTAAAGGGAAGGTACCTCGAGAGGCTAGGGGTCTGCTCACTCTTCAAATGTTCCCCCTTGACAAAATGTAAATATACGTGAAAGGGGAGAATCTGAACTCTTAATACCCCTGAAAAGATTCCTTATTCCTGGAAACTGCCTGAAGAAATATTTCCCCAGGTTCAGCAAATAGAGGAGTTTTTAAATATACTCCAAGCGTACCAGTATCTATCATGAATTAGCAGCCAAACTTGCCAGCATCATCCACACAGGGTACTGATATAGCAGGTGTTAAAGATACAATATTGAAGGTATAATGAAATCTTGTTCCATGATTTCAGAGAGCGTCTATGTACAGAAAACCTGTGTCATAGAATCCTTTCAAGGAGGCAGTGAGAGGCAATTGTGAAAGGTGATAAATATGGAACCTAGTAGAAATCCCCAGTTATAGAAGACACACCAGGATGTTGGTTCTATCAGAACAACTGGATATTCATCATGGAAAGCTTCAGGCAATGAGTGGATATAGCTCAAAGGAAAGGCTACATATGCGTTGGGCAGCAGAACTGAACAGGTGGGGTTATTAAAACCCTTTGGAACTAAGACAGTTTCATTAAAGTTCAAGATATTGCACATGTATTTGGTATTTGCCCTGTTGCTAATGGTTTTGCTTTGAGCTAATCATTCTTTGCTATGCCTCCCACCACTGTTTCATGTGTGATATTTTGTTTATGTTTTAATAAATAAAGATTGCCTGAAGATCAGAGTGCAGAGCTAAGTCAATAGAGGCCAAGGATTGGTGGCACACACCTTTAATCCCAGGGCAGAGAAAGAGGCAGAGGGATCTCTCCTAGATTAAGGCCACCCTGGACTACCCAAGACTGAATCTGTCTAAAAGAGAAACAGAGCTCACACAAAGGTGGACCTAGCACTTGAGATCACACTTTTGTTTTTTAAGCCCAGCACTAGGGAGGTGGAGACAGGAGTGATGTGGCTGTGTGAAGAGAGGAATATAAGGAAGAAGGAGAAAGGAGTTAAGTACAGTCTGAGGTTTAGTGCAGACAGTTGCTGTAGTCTGAGATTTGGTGCTTTCACCCCAATATCTTTCTGCAGGTTTTATTCATTATGACCAATTCGAATTCATGCTACAATTTATTTTGGCAGTCTTTACTCTCTGCATTCATGTTATTAGTACATAAACTGGTTTTTAAAAATTATTTTACAGAAGACCATAGTTAAAACATTGCCATGAGTTCCTGAAAAGTTTGGAGTTTTGTGCAGTGTAAGGACTTTTGAAGCTGGAATAAAGGCAGTTTGTATCATGAGTTGGGCATGAGCCTGTGAGGGCCAGGGATAGAGTACTGTAGGCAAACAGGAAATGCCCCTCATTCTATTATGTTTCTTCACATTTGTCTTTATCGGGGATTTCTATTTGAGAAGGTTGTAGAACATTTAAGAGCTATTATCTTGCTGAAAGGTCTTGAGGTCTTATAGCCTGGCCCTACTTCCTCTTCAATCTCTCTTTCATGACTACAGATGAAATATGATCAGCCATCAGCCTATGACCATGCTGTTGCCACCTTGATTAATTATATCCTCTTGAACTTTAGGTCAAAATACGACATTCTTTCATTAATTCACTTCCTGTTAGGTATGTTGCCACATAAATGAGAAAAGTAGCTAATAAATTAATAAATCACACCTAACTACAACAATGTAAAAATATTAACATCATAAACATGTAAGTAGCTGCATACTCTACCTCCTGGGAGAAGCTGGGCCTACCCATCTCTATGAGGGTTTCTTTAAAAGATCTTTCAGAAGAAGGCATGATAAAATTGAACTTCACTAGGTGTAAGGTCCCACAGAGCTATGAGACTCTTCCACCTTGACTGGAGGTCAGAGAGTTTTAGCTTAGTTTTGCTCTCTCAAGGTTGCTGACAACAGGCGTTTGTACAAATGAGAGGCTCTGACCTAGGGCGTGGTTAATTTGTATTTTGGGTGTAGAGGTGGATCCATTCCACCTGGACCAAAGGTCGGAGATTTCAAATCTATTCCTTGCCTCAGGTTGATGAAGTCTGCTGCTTCCACCTCCCCTTTTGCAGTGAAGTATTTAAGCATGTGGAAAATAAAGGAGGTGGATTCAGGATTCTCTGAATGTCCCTCCTGATGCTGCTCTGCGTTTCCGTCTCTTATTTCTCCTATATCTCTGTTCCTTTTGCCTAATAATTCTAATCCTCACACTCCTACCCTGTAATGTATGAGTTTTGTCAAAGCTGGTTTTCGATGACTAAGAAATGCTAAAGTGTTTACAATATGGAAGACAATTTCAGCTCAAAGAAATGTATTAATGCCCCTATACCTAAGCAATATAAGATAAAACCTCAAAAGATGCTTGTGTATGCTCCATTCTAGTTGCTTTAAATTCTCTATAAATTACTAGATACAGAACGATTCAGCAAGTATCATAATTGGGGATTTGGTGAAGTTAAGTGTGATTTTGAATCTTAGAGGATATTTGAGCCACAACAATTACTGCTTTGAATGTGGAATTGATTTCCCAGTTAATTTAAATAGTTTGCATTTTTTTGGTAAATAATGATGACAGGATGGCTGGAGCCTGAAGCATTGGCTTGAGGCAGCAGAGTATTATCCTTTCTTTTCTGGCTCATTAGCAAGTCAGCATGCATCTCAAGGAATCATATTCTCCATTTTCTTTTTGAAAAGATAATATCTATATATTTGCACGCTCACAAAATATGCTAGTGATTTTTAAGATAAAAAACTTTGACCTGTTTAGCTTGTTAATAAACCTGAAGTAAGGAAAATAGGCAATGATCTATTCACAAAGTTTTGTTGTAAATGTGAAATGTGATTTGCGTGTGTTTCTGTGTGTGTGTGTGTGTGTGTGTGTGTGTGTGTGTGTGTGTAACCTTCTATTGCAAGTATCATGCTATTTCAGATCCAGAAGTTATAACGCAATCACAGAAAATTCTCAGAGAGACTCATGGAAAACCTAAAAAGGTGCAACCACATACGATATTAAGTGGCACTGTGTCACTGTGTTTTCAAAGTGTAACAGAATTAGGAAGTGGTATGTATGACTGAAGACATGAGTTTGCTTTGCTTTGGGTTGAGAAATAGCTAGCAGTGGTAAGGATTTGAGATTCTACTGGAATCAAGAATCTGAAAGCATGCTACAATTGACAAATAATCTGAGAACCAGTTTCTATTCTGCTAGATGGGGCTACCAAAAATCTATTATAGAGCATCATTCTGAACTGCTTGACTGGCCTATATGTTTGTGTCTGTGTATAAATGTACATGTGTATTTGCATTAAGGTAGAAAGAATACATTTTATAAATCTCACTAATACATTTGTGTCCTAGATACTTTTAATATAACCTATATATATATATATTTTACATAAAAGTCTTTGCTAAAATTAATAAAGCCAAAATATTCTTAAAATGCAAAATTGATAATTAGAGATAAAAATTAAGTCAAGTGATTATTATATTTATTCACCAAAATAACCCAACTGTCTAAAAATTAAGTCTAACTATTGAAATGTTTTACTGAATATTTGTAAAGTATATGCAAGATGCAGAGGCAATAAAAATGGAAAATAAAAACATAATTTAAAAATAATGTAATGGAGATGTTGTTACTATCATTGATGCTTTAATTAAAGAAAGTGAGAGGTTGTTCCATTTTTTTTCCTGTTGTTTAATTTGTTTCTTTAGAGAATACTCACTATGTAGCTCTGGCTGGCTTAGGTCTTACTATGTAAACCAGGCTACGTTCAGCCTCACAGATATATTTTTTTTTGTCTCTGATTTCTGAGTGTTGGAATTAAATGTTATGGGATAATGCTCTTGTACACTGTAAAGATTTGTCACTCATATTAGTTTAATAAAATGTTGATTTGCCAGTAGCCAGGCAGGAAGTACAAACAGGGTGAACAGACTGTGAGAATTCTAAGAGGAAAGGCAGAGAGACGTAGTCACCAGCCAGATGCAGAGGAAGTAAGATGAAAATGTTGCATTGAGAAAGGATACCAAGTCACATGGATAAATGTAGTCAAGAATTATAAGTTAATTTAAGTTTTAAGAACTAGTTAATAATAAGCGTAAGCTAATAGGCTAAACATCTTATAAGTAATATAATCCTCCATGTATTTCTTTGGGAATGAATGACTGAGGGACTAGGTAGGACAGAAACTTCCATCTACAATTAAAGGCATGCATGTCCATAGTCAGCTTTTGTTTAATATGAGACACCAGAACACCAAGTTTTATATGAGGTATTTATCTGATGTGCTTTTGAAGCACAACTCAGGACCACAGGACTGGGTTAGACTGTAATTGGCTATTTGGCAGCATTACCATGTAATTTTTCAACAACAGCAAATCACACACTACATGGTTCCAATGGTCTTCCTTTGCATGCTATCCCTGCTATTTAGAAACATTCTAATTACTTTAGAGATGATGCAACAGAATGAAGAAGGCAGACACTACTACAAACATTTATATCCACACAGATCATGACACTCCCTGGACCGGAGCTTTCCTTCTAAATGATGGTGAGAATTTTCATAATTCTTAATTACTTGAGAAGTCTAGGCCTCAGCAGTATAATAATGGAAGTGTCTTGTAAACTATTTATATAACTCTCTCCTGAAGGACCAAATAATTTTTCTCACAGTGTCTAAAGAAGTATATCTGAAGGAGTTACTAACAGTCTGAATTTTTAAACACCTACAACCTTTTACGGATTAAAGTAAACTCTAAAGTGAATTTTGAAGAAAGGAAAGTAAAAATACGGTACTCTAAATTGAGACTGTTGAAATTGTGACTTCAGAATCATCTGTAGTTTTAATTTTTATGAATTAAATATAGTCAGAACCAATGATAACAATGCCCCATGGCTAGATGCAGGAGTAGGAGAGGCAGTATCCGGTGACTTCCTAAGCAATAGAGTTGGTTTGAAGCCAAGTGTGGCATCACATGTGGCAGGAGGATTGCTTGAACAATCCTCAAGAGCAAACTGAGCTGGACTATTCTGTGAGACCTGTTCCTTTAACAAGTGAGCAAACAGAAAAACACTGTTGAGTTTTCATCAGAATGAGAGACCTGGTGTGCAGTGGTAGGTTTTGCATTTCAAATTGATTCTTTGACATTATGTCAAATCTCTCAGGAAATATAAGTTCTTATTATTTATAATACTGAATTTCATGCATCTCGGCAGAAATTATGACAATCCCATACTACACTCTGCTTCCACCATTTCAGAAAGAGGGCTTTTATAATGGGAGTATAGTCGAGAGGTCCTGTTCACAGTGTAAGAAAAATTTCAAAGGTTAACATGTACTCCTTTCTCTGAACAACAGGCTTTCTGCTACTGTTGATGAACAAAAGACAGAATATATTCAATAATTCTCTCCTTACATTCAGGTATGAGATCACAAAGGTAGATTTGTTCTGAATTTATTTTGGGTGCACGCTCAGTAAACTGTGTCTTCAATGTGAATTTTGATATAGAATCTCTTATTTACCATTTTATGTCTATGTGTAATTGGCCATGTATGTGACTAAGATCAGATGCATTGTGGGAAGGGACATGTACATTAGAGAAATGATTGTGTAATTATTCTGCCAATCAAATTAGCAACCAAACTCCTCCTTTCCTTGAAACCCATAAAAGAAGCCACAAACAATAATTGGGGTCCTTGAATATCATTCATTCATATAGCTCAGTGCTTTCTTACATTATAATCTGATATTTCTATTATTTCACATTGAATAAAGTTTCATTACTAACTTTGCAAAATTTTATTTTGTATGAAAGATATTAAAATAGACTACTCTAAATTGAAAATTTTGAACTAGTGACTTTTAGAGTCACTTCATTTGAAGTTTTAATATTTGTGATTAAAATATATTACAAATATATTATGGGCATCCTCCAACAAAATAAGTGACTGTATTTTAAACTCATTTTCTGTTAGCATCACGTCACATTCTTTTACATAGTTTCAAAGGGCAGAAAGTGTCATTGTTTTTAGTAATTTGGAAACACTCCAAAGCCACTTAGTATCCAGTATTCATCCATATTTCTTTCCATCCATAGTTATTGAACATATCACTAGAGAGCACAAGGTACAACTATAACATGATTCTAACAGCCTGCTGATAATCATAAAAACAGTTCCAAAGAATTTTCAGAAAGTTACTTATAATTTTTTAAATCATGACATTTGTGAGTAGAGAATTTATGATTCTTTTCCAAATTTCCCATGTCCATACCCCTTTAAATACACAGGCAGCTGTAAATTTACAAAACTCTATGCTTTTATTCCTTGAAAGTAAGTAGAGATTATACATACTTACTGAATGTTTACTTTTTGCAAAAGTACATGTGCTTTTGTAAATATATTACCTATTTAAATATCATTTGTCAGGTTTCAAAAGGGCAAAAATGTAATGCTGGTAGCAAAAGGAATCCAGAATCCAGAATATTAATTTTAAAGAGGCTTTTTGGATGAAGTGAAAATGGGGATGAATGCAGGAATTAAGTCCTACAGAAATTTTAAAAATTGATAAACATCAGAAGCCAATTTTATACATATTTTAGTAAAATATTAGGAAAGAGTGAAGAACAGTAGAACGTAATTCTTAGATCTCTACTTTCCTAGACACATGAGGTATGTAAACACATAACATGGGAAAATGTGTTTTTCTGTAGAGATTCCATTTTTCAATAGACATTTGGAAGTCTATAAGGTGTGTGGGTAGAAATTATGGTAGGTGAATACAATATAGTCCTGGACATAAGAAGAAAGGTATGATGCATATAAATACTGAGGTGTCTTAATGTTAGTTGAAAACAATAAAAAGAAATTAACAATATGTAGGTAAAGAGAAAAGGGAATTAAGAGAGTTGTAGTTCAGTGGTGTTGCACTTGTGTAGAACGTGCAAGTCTCTGAGATCAATCACCAGAATGTTAACAATAAAACACAAGAAGGGACGACAAAGCCACAACCACCAACAAAACACCCAACATTTATGGTAGTATAAAGTAAAAACAAAAGAATCTGTACTGTTATGAGTAGAAGTCTCAATTTGCATCCTAAGGAACAGTTATGAACTATTCTTCAGATTCCTCTAACCTCAAGATTTTGTATAGTCTCTTATTTAGTGGACAGTTCTGCCTGACAGGATGGATCATAGGGATTTTGACAAAACGTGTTAATGTCTTTTTAATTCATGTTGCTATTGGGTACTTCCTTACCAACACAGTAAGGAGACCTTCATCTTCTATTTGAAGAGGGTAAAATGTAAGGAATATTTATTGACTCTACCTTACACCTAAATATAATCCACAGTTAAATCTTGCTGTTTCTGTACTAAAACTAGAATGGAATCTAGCTGCTTTTTTCACACTCATGTTTACCACTCTCCCTTAAACAACAGTCTCCAAATGTTCTCAGTATTTATTTTTACTTGATTATAATGAAATGACATGGGTAGATATATTTATCACAAAGAAGCGATAAAAGTTTAACGGTTAAAGATATGCTAATCAACCTAAGTTGACCATTACCCAATGTAAATACAAATCCAAAATCACACCATGTCTCATAAATATGTAAATTTATAATACGGTGATAAAAAGAAAACAAAATTAAAAAAAAATTATGGTGGTCAAAAATGTCTTACGGAAAGGATGATATTGTAGCAAGATTTAATGGCTCTGAGAATGTGAATCATGTTTTAATTTTAAGTAAAGCAGTCCGGAAGGGTCATATTAGTAGGAAATCCTATGGGGTTGAGTAGTATGTAGCAGCCAAAGGAGATCAGTGCAGTAGGAAAGGATCAAGTGAACAGGCATGCAGAGAACAATCACGACCCTTTTGGCTAAGTATTTCAGCTTTTATTTTGATTGAGAAGAGTGTTATTGAACAGTTGTGAGCAGAGTAGTGAAATGCCTTGTTTAATCCAACTTTTCTATTTTCCTATCTTATGTGTGTTTTGAGATATGCAATAATTATTGCCACCCTGGTATTGACCACCACATTTCAGTGGTAATGATTATTTTCTCATGTGCACACATACATATAATCTTAACTCCTTTTCCTGTTTATGTCTTTATATCACTCGTATACACACATACACACAAAACAAAACAAAACAAAAACAACCTTTTCATGTCTATTTTCTATTATCTCCTTCCAAGAAAATAAGCCTTACAAGGACAGGAATTTTCACAGCTGTTACCTAGTACCAAGAAACAAGCCTACATAGCACATTCTATAAAACATTTATCCAAAAACGAATAAACGCGTACACACACACACATATAACCATTTATGTTTAATGTTGATTTATGCTTCAAGGAGGATTCCTGGAATAGTATTGAGGAAATGAAATCTCACAAAGTCATCAGCCAGGTGGCAATACTCATGCCTTTCACAGTTAGTTGTAAATATCACATCTAATATTTTATTATTCAAAAATTCATATTTAGCTGGGCAGTGATGGCGCATGCCTTTAATCTCAGCACTTGGGAGGCAGAGGCAGGCGGATCTTTGTGAGTTCGAGACCAACCTGGTCTACAAGAGCTAGTTCCAGGACAGGCTCCAAAGCTACAGAGAAACCCTGTCTTGATAAACCAAAAGAAAAAAATTCGTATTTATGCCTAGAGGTTGGAGAGAAAATTGAAGTTATATGGACTCAAGTGTCTGACTTATGTTATGAAGGATTCTATATGTAATATGAATCTTAGACATAAGTTAGATAATCTGTGTACTAACTTGTGGTTCTACAGTAAACACAAGTTTACTCCTGTGTTTGTTCCTTTCTTGAAACTCACAGCTGTCAAGGTATATTATTAAAACAAAGTTCCTCCAAGTAACATATACCTTTCTTATCAGTCAACAATTTAAAACTGAATTGAAGGCTTATTGCTTTAAATCAGCTTCCAAATATATAACAATATTGCATAGCATTTGTCTGTGCGATTGGCAGTTTCAGTGCATGCAATATCAGGGTTCCTTAGTAGTTTCTAACCTGAACTGAAATAAATTATGCAATCACAATATCACAATCCTTTCCACAGCAAGTTCTTCAAATATATAACATTTTTCTCCACAACCCAAATATCTATATTATCATTCTTGCTTGTTTAACACAAGGTTACATGATAAACAAAAGCTGAAGTGCCATCCTTCCACATTAACAACTCTTTAGACTTTAAAACTCTAACAGTAGAAAATGGGTAAAATGCATGAAATAAGAAATAGAGACAAGGAGACGCAGTTGTTATAAAACATATTGTAAAGTAAACATTTACTGATCAAATGTGGCAATGTTGCTCTTTTGTAAGAAAGAAAGTACATAATTATTAGGAATGTACCTGAAACTGCTTAGGTGACATAAACAACGCTTTTTGCAGTAGGACTCTATATAGAACTTTCTGTGGTGATACATGTGTTGCTCTTTATGCTCCCCAGTTGGGAAACCATTACATAGAGGGGCTCTTAAGCATTTAAAAGATGGCCTGTAGAACCAACTGTATCTCATATTGTATTTAGTAATAATTAAATGTGAATACACATCTATGCCTGGTAGTTATCGTATGGAGCAATCCAGACATAGAAGACGATAATTTACTTGATATCTGTTTTCAACTGGGCAAGCTATTATACAAGATCAAAATTTAAAAAAAATCATATGAAGAGTATTCTTGTTTTTATTTACTTTGAATGAGGTCTATAACATTACAGAATAAGGGAAATTATAAAACAAAGGTTCTAGAGTTTAGTTTGAATACAGGACACACAGTAAATATAAAATGTAGGTTTCTTCTCTTATTTTATTGAGTTATACATTTTTCTCTGGGCCCCCTCACTTCCTCTCCCCTACCCTTCAACCTTCCCCAATGGTCCCCATGCTCTCAATCTACTCAGGAGATCTTGTCTTTCTCTACTTCCCATGTAGATTAGATCCATGTGTGTCTCTCTTAGGGTCCTCATTGTTGTCTAGGTTCTCTGGGACTGTGATTTGTAGACTGGTTTACTTTGCTTTATGTCTAAAACGCCACTTATGAGTGAGTACATATATTTGTCTTTCTGGGTCTGGGTTGCTGTTCTTCCACCTGAAAAGAAGCCTCCATGTCTCAATCCTGGCACCCCCCTGCCAGGCTTGGCGCACTGGTGTGTCAAAGCTGAGTACCGTTCTTTCAAGATCTGTGAATAATTTTGCTGGGATTTTGATGGTTGGCATTGCATTGAATTTGTAGATTACTTTGGCAAGATTGCCATTTTTACTATGTTAATTCCACCCACCCAAGAGCATGGAAGATCTTTCCATTTTCTGGTGTCTTCTTCAATTTCTTTCTTCAAAGATTTAAAGTTCTTGTCATACAAGTCTTCCACTTGTTTGGTTAGAGTTACTCTGACATATTTTATGCTATTTTTAGCTATTGTGAAGGGTGATGTTTCTCTGATTTCTTTCTCAGCCTATTTATCATCTGTGTACAGGAGGGCTACTGATTGTTTTTTAGTTAATCTTGTGTTTTGCTACATTACTGAAAGTGTTTATGAGTTGTAGAAGTTCCTTGGTAAAATTTTTGGGGTCACTTATGTAAACTATCATATCATCAGCGAATAATAGTGAGAGTTTGACTTTTTTTCTGATTTCTATACCCTTGATCTCATTTGGATTAATAGATTGTACATGATAACAGAATTCATCCTTTTGCTGCATACAAGAAACACACTTCAACATCAAAGACAGACATCGCCTCAGAATAAATGGTTGAAAAAAATGTTTTAAATCAAATGGACCTAAAAAGCAAGCTGGTGTAGCTATTCTAATATCTAACAAAATAGACTTCAAACCAAAATCAATCAAAAGAGACAAAGAAAGACATTTCATATTAGTCACAGGAAAAATCCATCAAGAGGAAATCTCAATACTGAATATTTATACCCCAAAAATTCTTCCCAGAACATTATGGAACTTTCTCAAAAACTGACTTCATACTAGGTAACAAAGCAATCCTCAACAGACACAAAAAATTGGAATAACCTCATATATCTTATCGGATTACCATGGCTTAAAACTAGAATTCAACAGCAACACTAATTCCAGAAAGCCCAAAAACACATGGAAATTAAACAGTGATCACCTGATTTATCAATAGCTCAAGGAAGAAATAAAGGGAGAAATTAAAATCTCCTAAAATTCAATGAAAATGACCACACAACATACCCAAATTTATGGGACACTGTGAAAGCTGTGTTAAGAGGAATGTACATAGCACTAAATGCCTACATAAAGAAGCTAGAAAAATCATACATTAGTGAATTAACAGTGTAGGTTTCTATATGAAAGCTTAGGAGTCATCTGAGAATCACAGAATCTGTCATAATGATCATCATGCCCAATTGGTCCCTTGTCACTATCACCCTCTACCACAAGTCCATCACTTGAGTGGTAATTCTTCAAGAAACTTAATGTTGTCTAGTGAAACTCACTAGTTTACCTTTCCATCTTCATTGTGGCAGATATTCTCTGTTTACTAGTCAAACTCCAACTTCTCAGCCATAGGACATGCATACACAGCATGGCATTAGCCCTCAAGCTTTTGAAGAATTATTGCTTTCTTAAAGCAGGCCCTATCTCCTCTCATTCCTATTCTTCCTGCTGGAGTATGCATTTCTGAGCAGATGCTAGGAAATTGATACTGCCGAACCACTGAATCCATTTCAGTACCTGCCTACTTCTGACCACCTCATTATAAGAGATCAATTAACCTCTGTTTGATAAACTTCTGATAAATGTATTGAAATTTGGAACTGAAAAGCAAACTCAATAGATGCGGTTTATTTCATTGTTGAGTTACTGTCATAAGGGAACAGATGGAATTTTTTCTTTAATTTGTTTTTATTTTCACACTTTATACGATGTGTTCTGATTACTCTGACTCCCTGACATTTCTTCTCTAACCCCTGCCTCTATCAACCATCTCTCCTCCCTACCATTCACCTTTCCATCTTCATTCATTTTCGCTTTGTTTTGAGAGCCAATAGATTTAATGAGGGCAGTCTGTGTGACCTTGGACTTGGCATTCTCATTTAGAACCTGGTGGGCTCACTAATGCTTTTTCCATTTACCTTTGTAATCAGAGCAGGTTTCATGTGTAATTATTGTGTGCTGAGCTAAGTGCTTGGTGATATGATGGTGGAAAGCTGCTAGTGTACATTCAATAAGGAGTCAACATTCCCAGAAAGCAACAGCCCGCAAATACTGAAACATAATGTCATGAGATAAACACTATACTAGCACAGGATTTTATGATTGACATAGAAGACTTCTTGAAGCAATTAGCATTGAAACTAAGACCTTGATAATGAGCAGAACATAAACACACAAAGAATAAAGAAAGTGTACCAGTAAGCAGGTAATGGAGACAACATAGCTAAAAGGAAATGAAAATAGGTCACCACCAATTGTGTGAGGGCAAGTGAAGAAGGAGCCAAGTAGAGCAATCAATTAGGCTGAAATTTTAAGACAAGGCCAAATCTTACAGCACAGCATAGACTGTGTTTTAAAATCAATAAATGTGGGCTAGGTATGTAGCTTATGGGAAGAGTATATGCCTAGCATGCACAAGAATTTGTATTTCATTTTCAGAATGAAAAAAAGCAATTAATAAGTTAGAAGTGTCATTAAAATAGGGAGGCAAGAGAATTACAGGAATTCAATGAGTGAAAAAATAAAACACCCCAGAGTCTACACGGAGAAGGGGTTAGAAAGTAGGAGGACTAGAAATGAATCAATTATGGTCATTTTCACAATTTAAACAAGATATAGTATTAGAGGAGACAAGACTGAGAAAGGAGACTGGGTTTGAAAGCTGTTTAGATAGCAAATAGTTTTCCTAAAGCTTAACAATGATATTTGCAGAGGGAGGGATCAAGTGTGACTCCAAGATTCCCAAAACGAACAGCTGAATGAGGTGCAGTGCTCATTGGGAAGGAATCAAGGAGAAAGTGCTCCATTTGGAGAAAAAGCTTGGTAGAGGGGAAAGATGAGTTCAGTTTTGGATCTATTCAATTTTAAGTTCCTGAGGGAAATTAAAACAGAAAGTGAACAGTTGGACATACTGGTCAAAAATTGAAGAGTGTCCTCAGTTGAAAATATCAATTGGATGTCATCATCATATGACTGAAAACACACAGATGGATACACATCACAAAGGGTAAAAGTAGCTAGAGACAAAAGCAGGGAAGATCCTTGAGACATTTGTCAAAAGTAGCTTGGTGAACTGTAGATTATGCATGGGCTGAGAATATAAACAGATATGAAAAAATTGAATTTGTTACTTACTCATTGGATACGTAATTTATTCCTTTCTAAGTAGGCATTTTGTTTTGTTTGGGTTTTGAGACAGGGTTTCTCTGTGTAACATGTAGACCTGGAACTTGTTTTGTAGACCAGACTGGCCTCAAACTCAGAGAGATTCACCTGCCTCTGCCTCCTGAGTGCTGGATTAAAGGCACGTGCCACTTTTGCCTGAGCTAAGCAGGTAGGTTTTTTATTTTTTAGCTGTTGTTTTTGGGGAGGAGGGTTGGAGACAGGGTATCTCTGTAGCTTTGGAGCCTACCTTGAAGCTAGCTCTTGTAGACCAGGTTGGCCTCGAACTCACATAGATCTGCCTGCCTCTACCTCCTGAGTGCTGGGATTAAAGGCATGCACCATAACCACCTGGCTTAAGTATGTAGTTTTTAAGGAATGAAACCTAAAAACCTGAACCAAAAGCCATTTTCCAAAAGAATCCAAAGACGTTACTAACGTGATGAAAGACCTGAGACAACTATGACATTATGGATCATGAAATTATGAAAAGAAGGGCCCATGAAAAACCAGAATGTAAATAGAATAGACCAGCTCCCAAATCTCTAATTATCTATCATGAACAAGAAGCTTTCTTCCTAGCCCATTCATAGTTTATATCCTATAAACTCACTACATTACTACTTGATCTTAACTCCCTTACCCAAAGAAACTTCTGTTTGAGATCTCTGTTTGCCAAGCCTCAGTGTTTCCTGCTGAGATCTAATGGTTAACTTTTTAATATCAGTTGGTTTCATTTGGATACTTTTTTCCAAACCTACTATGTTCTGGTTAGCATAACAGTTAACACATCAGCACTTGCAGAAGACTGACCCCCAGACCTTGTCCTGAGAGGAAAGAGAAACTAGGCCGAAGATTGCCCCTAGTGTTAGTCCCCTATTAGAACTTGTTCTTTCTTCCCTGGGGTCCTTTGGAGAGGGTTCCAGTGTAACTTCTCAACTTTAGATTGAATCTTCTTTCAGAAATTCAGTGCTTTATTTCTATGGTCACCAGCTTAATCAAACTCCCTAGGAATTTTCACTTTCCATCCCTAGTTCAGGTTCGCATATAAATAGCTCATTACTCCTAAGACTTTTTCCTCATAGTTTGAAATCTATTTAATTTTTCCCCTCCATGCTAAGATTTTTCTCCAAATTAGAATCGGCTAACTGACTTTTCTGGTAATTCATGGGATTTACTTTTCCCTGTTATCCTGTTTCTCATTATACAGGTACTAGTTTTTTTTTGCCTCTGTTTTCACGCACAATTAAAACTAAGAGCCCAACTATAATTAATCTATAGCAGCACACTCAAGGTAAAACTTCATGCAAAAAGAATCATTATTTATCAACTCCTTATTATATAATCTGCTTTAGCATGAGCGCTTGTGTCAAAGAAAGGGTACTTTCTTAGCCCTCATTGTCTTTAGACTCATTTGTGAGACAAATACAAAATAATTAATTATGAGATTCACGTTTTATTAATAGTTAGAATAAGTATCAATGTAAGAAAATCACAACAGAGTTAAAATATTTGATAAGATGGGACCTAATGTGGAGAGGTAGAACCTCTAAGAGCAGTTAATTTTTCTTATGCTTTGTGTGTCAAGTCTTGGTTGGTATCTGGCAAATCCAGTCATTGAGAGTTGCTTATTTCATTAATGGATCGACCACTCAGTTCAAAATTGGTTGGCATTATAGGAAGGAGGTGGAAACATTCAAAGCTGGGGCCTAAGTGGAGGAAGTAGCTCACTTACCATATGACCTCCAAAGGTAGCTTGACCCCAGCCACTTCCACTGCTGTTCTCTGGTTTTGTTTTTGATTAATTGCTTAGCTCCACCATTGTTTTTGTTATTGGGGGCAAATAATTTCACTTCACCAAATGCCAGTCTTCTCCTCATTAAAACAGGACAGCAAGCCAAGCTTTTGAGTTGAATTTGCGTTTGTCATCTCGCACTATCCCAAGCGGTAGTTTAACAGAACAGTACTGTCTAGCCAGGGTAACTGCCCCTTCATTACAGTTGGCAAATAGTTTGAGATACAAAGTAGTTCTTACCTTTTATGAATATTTCCCCAGGTAGCATTGATATTCTCTGTTATCATGTGTACTTTTCTGGTATCATCTGTAGAATAGTCCCGAAGAAGTTTCAGTGCCAAATCATTTGCCACATCTACCTTTATCTGCCATTGGTGGAGGTCTTTGGCCAACTGCTGTAGGTGTGCATAGGAAAGAAAATTAACGTCACTTTTTATCCAGCGATGTTCTTAGATGGATACATCTAAATATTTCATAGTTACAGATTCTTCAGGTGACAGCTTGTCTACTCAAGTCACCTGTCATGTGAGTCAGGCAGCTATGATGATGAAAATTAACATGCTTTTCATGGTGAAATTTCAAATGCAGAATCTTAAGCATTCGCTCCTTTCAGTTACTTCAATTTAGTACCAATACATTGGTACTAAAACAAGTTAAGTTTTTTTAATCATAGGAAAGACTAAATTTATAAAAGACTATTTGTAATTGCTTAGAATGTGACATAGAACAAAGTCATGTGTACGTTCCTGGTATCATCTGCAGAATAGTCCCAAAGAAGTTCCAGAGCCAAATCATTTGCCATATCTACCTTTATCTGCCACAAAACATGCATCTCCTCATTAACTTGTTGAATTGTTTATGTAATTAGTGCCATCTACTGGCATTCAACAAACTCTGCATACTGAAAACGCTGAACAAAAAGAGGACTGTTACCACACAGTTTCTGAAGGATTATAATACTTTAAAGATACTCTACTTTAATATTTGAATACAAGGCAAGATATAAAACTCTTTCTAAACCAAAAAACTTAAGTGTTTTTCTTTGCTTGTTTTTGACCGTTGAGTGTAATCAAATCGGTCGTTTCTTCATTGGAAAGAAGGCACCCAAGGTCATGTACATATGGAAGCATATCAAGCTACCACTTCCACATGTAGGCAAGAGCTTCAAATTAAAGTGTTAAGAAATTTATGCTTAATACAGTGTGGAGGGTTAAGGTATAGGTGCATGAATAGAGAAATATGAATTGGCAATGAAGAGGCAGAAAAAATATTTCATAAAAAGAGAGAAACTTAACTTTCAAGTAATATAAATGTATTTAATGAAGAAGGTATAATTTGCTGATAGTTAACCAAAATTCATATAGGGGAAGTCTAGTGAAATCCTTACATTCTATTTTTGGTAACATAATATTATAACAATTTGGCAATATACACCAAGTGACCCCATAATAGCACTTATTCTTTTTATCCCAATAAAATATTCAAAAATGTAAGTGTATTATAACATTAAAAATTTTCACCAAAAGACTAATTTTAATATTTACTTAGATGATATTAGAAAATAGCCAATAATGTGTACAGTAATCATGGTAAAGAGAACATGATTGGTCTGAGGCTATACCTCGGTGGTAGAGTGCTTGCTTGTTCAAGGCCCAAGTCCAATTCCTAGTGCCTAAACAAGCAACAAAGACAACCATGCTTTTCTTACAGCAGAACTGAACACATTTTTTAAAACTTAGTATGAACAGAAGAAAAATGATCATGGGAGTTTCTGCAAGTAAGAGACATTTTTATTTAATATATTTTTTTTGTCTTAGCATGATGTTTATATGCACAAAAGAAAATCTTGGTATTTCGGTATAATTCAATGCATTTGTTTGGGATTCTATCCCTCACAAAGTTAGAATTTTTATATAATCCACCATTTCTCACTTAATTAGAGTATTCTATGTTGAAATCAGATAAATAGCAGCACTTAGTGTATATTGCAAATAGTCTCAGACTATCATGCTGTTATTAAAATACTAAAGAGCTGTGAAAGCAGAAGAGAGAGGAAATAGAGTGAGGTAATGACAGAGAGAGGAAGAGAGGGAGTCTCTTTTGGCACAGAACATGGTTGTTGGTATCACAAAACAACTGAAATCTATCCTTGTGTAATGTCATTCTTTCTTCACTACTTCTTTTATCAAGAATTGATAAATTGATAAACAAGAAATAGTTCCTGTTTCTACTTTGCAGATTCCCATAAGTACAAGCTGTATGGATGTGAATTAATCCCACGAATGCTTCTTTTTTCTAGAAAATTCCTAGGATACAAAATTTTCTTTTCATTTCTTATTATGTTTAAACATGTTGAAAGTCCTCAAGAATCTTGAGTATTAATTTTTATTTTAATGTTTATTTTCTTTGACTATATATGTATATATATACATATATAAATATAGGAAGTCAAGTTAAAGTGTGGGTTATAGAATGTGCCTGCTGGGTAGCCCTGCTGAATTAATTGCTTAATAATTATATGGCAAAAGGAAAAGTTATACATGAGTCAGCTTTCTCTTTTGTTAAATGTGAATATTTATATCTACACTAAAAGAAGAGTACGTGGGAAAATGCTTGGAAAAAAATTGTGAGAAAAAAATCATGTACTACAAAGTTATCTGGCATAATCAAAGACTTAAATAAATACTACCTGTCACTATCATTACTAGTGCTATGATTACTATGACTGCTGTTAACATCTCACTACAGTCACAGTGAATCCTTGCTGAGTGAAAAGGAAATGACTTCCTATTTTATAGGCATTGTACAGATACAACAGCTGGATATGTTCCTCTTTACCTTAGAAGATAAAAGAGAGTAGATGATTATAGAAATAAAATTGCAATGTTATTACAAAACTTTTCTTATATCAGATGATTGCGGATACTTACCTACCAGTGAAATGAGTAATTGTCCAAAGTGAACTTGCTTTTGGAAACTCTTAATGAATGTCTCAAAGGATCTCATGATAAGCTGTGAGGAGCAATGAAAACCCCCTTTCCATGGAAGCCTTGTTTGCTTTTTGTCTTATAGTTTTATCTTAAGGAACTGAATAACTCTCTCTTTTATCTTCTCAAAAAGAGGATGGAGCTACTAACTCTGCCTATACATCAAGCATGTTGTAAGAAGTATGCAAAATCAAAATCAAATTGTTTGGAAAATTAGAAAACAGGATCTTAATACTATGTACGAAGCTCATAAGTCAATAATAATCAAGCTAAAAATCCATAGGCCCATAGAGAGTATGTATAGAGTAAGGGACTAGAGGGAACAGGTACATCTCTTTAGGAAAGAGAAATAAAATATTCAGATATGGATGGAAGTGGGGACAGGATTGAGGGGGTCACGTAAGGAGGGAAAAGGAAGGGAGAGTTGTGGCAGGGGACACATAGACAGCTAAAATTAAGCGACATTTGAAGTGTAGTATGGAAACCTAAAACAGTCGAAACTTCCTAAAATATATACATATATGAAGATGATCTACATGAAACTGTCAAATAATTGGGAGAGAAAGAATCCCAACTGCCATCTCTTATCACCAAATAAAGCTTCCAGTACCAGAATTTTGTTACATCCAATTGCATTGTTGGTCAATGAGGCTCCATGGGAATTTCCAAACAAGATAGGCTGTTGCTAAGACTATAGCTTGCTCTTCATAAACTGAAAGCGAGGCTCTGTTGCTAAAGATAACACCTACAAACTCATTGCACACGGATATGTTGAATCAGTGCCGACATAGAGCCTTCACCAATATATTCCAATGTCTTTGGCACAAAAAAAATCACTGTGTAAAGAGAAATGTAAGCACCAGCACCAAGACATCCTCAAAGCTTTTATCCATAATGGTGTACTACCTCCAAGATATGCTAAGGCAATGGTAACATAGAACTGGTGAGAGTGACCAACCAACAACTGGTTTGACTTAAAGCCCACTCTGAGATAGAATCCATACCCAATCCATACATTGCTTAGTTGACAAAGAACCTGAGACTAGATAGCCAAAGGACTTAGGATAAAACCAAATAATACTGGTCTAAAAAACAAAACTTGACAACAATAAAAACCAGAAAACTCCTCTGAAAAAAACAAAACAAAACAAAAAGGAGTGATAAACCAACTCCTAATAGGGTTCTGCTTATACTCATAGATCAGAGTCTTGCTCAACTATCATCCTGTAGCAGATGAGAACAAAAAAGAGACCCACAGCCATACAATATGCAGAGTGAGAATCCTTGAATCACTCACTCATAATTGGGGTGTCTTCATCAATTTCTACCCTTCAGAGCTTAGGAAACACCACTGAAGAAGAGGCCAAAAGACGGTAAGAGCCAAAGGGGATGAAGGACACCAAGAAAACAAGGCCCTCTCAATTAACATGAGCAGAGCTCATGAACTCACAGAGACTGCAGCAGCATGCATAGGCCCTTCATGGTCTTCCCCAGATCTTCTACACTTACATTATGACTTCCAGTTAAGTACTTTTATGGGATTGCTGAGCATGTGAACAAATGGATCTCTGATTCTTTTGTCTTTTTCTGGGCACCTTTTCTTCTGTTGGTTTGTCTTATCCAACTTTGATGTGATAGTTTTTGTTCTATCTTATTAGATATTATTTTGTCATATTTAAAAATGATTAAATACATGCAGAAAACTGAGCTGCTAGACAAAAGGTTAACCTACTGAACTATCACTTAAGACTGTTTGTGAGAGGAATGGGCCCCTGGTAAGGAGTAGTTGACCAACATACAATAGACTCCACAGGTTTTTTTTTTTTTTTTTTAGTGTTGTTTTATTGGTTTTGGTGTTATATTTTCTTTTTGTTTATTTGTTGAGAAAGAACTTAAAGTTGGATGTGTAGGGGATGGGACAGAATCTGGAAGGACTTGAGGGAGGGGAAAACACAATTAAAATAAATTTGAATTTAAAAATTGTTCTATATAATAAAACATATAAAAAGCTTTTGGCCACAGAGAAACCCTGTCTCGAAAAACCAAAAAAAAATTTTGGTTGTTGAATATTTGTCATTCTATCTGGATATTGTGTGCATGTCTGTGTGTGTGTGTGTCTTGAACCAAGGGGTTCATGGAAAATTTTGGTTCTATTAGATAACGATTAAGAGCTCATTATCTCTTAGATCTATCTTCTATTCTTGCTCTACACAGTAATATAGATGGAGTAACCCTGGTAAGAAGTCTGTTTTTCCCAGTTCCTCCTGTGTGCTGTTGTCTTGTTGAATCAGGCCAATAGTAAACACTGGCATAAAACAGAATAGCAGAGAGGTGGGGTTGCTTCAGCCTAAGAATTTCTCACATGCACTGAAGCAACCCTACCTCTCTGCTATTCTGTTTTATGGTAGTGTTTACTGTAGTTAGCATCAAATGGTTCTGGTTTTTGGGCATTTGTAGCTCTGAGTTTTCAGGTTTTAAAGTGATATCATCTTCTTGAAGTTGTTAAATATGGAGTTACCTATCTCCTGTTGTGTGTTTTCAGCTTAGTCAGTAGCTACAGACCCAGTTCTTAGAATTACACTTCTGTTTGAAATATTTGCTGTGGTATCCAGACTCCATCCTTACAATATCAACAGAAAGGAACCTCATAGCAAATGACCCTACCTATGGTTCCACAGAGGTCATTTAATACAACAATCATCAGATTCATAAAATATAAGATTTTTCACCTGTTCAGTCTCAGGGGACCACAACCATTTTGCTCCTAAATGCTAATTTCAGCATCTGGGTTTATATTGGGGATCTTCCACCATGTGCTTCCTTTCTCTTTGTGTTTCAATTTCTTCCAGGTTTGCGGGGTCCTTCTCTGCAGCCTTCAGTCAATAAAGATTATCTCTTCTTTAAACAACAGATTGTGACTGGGATTATTATTATTTTTTGAAGTTATACCCTTCAGAATTTAGTCATTGCTTCCACTTTCATCATGCAATTCATCACCATTCTGCCTTCACCATTCTAAGAAAACTGTTCTGACAGACAACTGCAGCAAAATTGATTACTGTCCTAAATTCATCCTTGAAAGTTGATCTATCTATCTGTCTCTCTGTCTGTGTGCTGTGTAAGCCAGGCCCACCATGGTATGCATGTTGAGGTCAGAGGCCCCTCCACCTTGATAGGTACTGTGAATTGAGTTTATTTCACCAGGCTTGGTGATAAGCACTTTTATCTGCTAAATCATCTTGCATTTATCTCTGCCTGCAACCTCATCTTTTCCTTTCCTATCTAACTCTGAAGTTTCTCCTACAGAAGGCTAAGTTTAACATCTTACCATAATGCTGTGAGAAGTTAATGGGACCAGAGGCTTAATGTGTCTTCAGTGCATATACGGCCCCACCTCCATAAGACTGACTTGCCCTCAGCCAGCTCAATGATCTGAGCGAGAGGGTATTTAAATGACACAAAGCTGCTACAAGCCATCTGAAGCCCCTCTCAAGTTATAACCTCATAAACAGGCAATGCATACTTATTTTTGTTGGACACTTGCATTTCAAGGTTGTTTGTTACTGAAACTTTGGGGGAGGGGAAGTAGTTAACTGGTTGTGTTACCAATGGCCTGTACCTCTGGGAAGTCAGAAACTTGTCTTTTATTTGATTTTCACTAGCAGGTACTATCAACTACTCTTACTTCCTTGGAAGGTTTTTCTTTTCTTGGCTCTCTCTATTCTCTCATAGAATGCAAGGTGTTTTTGCCTGTCTATTAAATATTATTATTTATAAACTTTGTTTCTGATTCAATTGTCTATTCTTTCTGATTTTAAACTGATTTTCAACCAGACAAGGAGAAAGGGGTTACATCTACCTCCAAAGTAGATACATCATGAAGTCGCCTTATTCCTCAAACTTCCACCTTCATTTCTCTTTCCTTAATTTATGCCTTCATCTTTTGCTCACATTTTGCAACAACAGTTAGTTAATTCACTTTTTCTACATTCAAACTGGCCTTCAATCTACATATAACTGCCTGGGTTAATTGTTTGCAATGAAAACATTACCTTTGATGTGCCTCTGTGTAAAATGTAAAAAAGCTACATAAAGAATAAAATTCTAACCTTCCCTCTGCTAATACAGACCACAAACATAAGTAGGACACCTATGTATCCACTTTTAGCTTTTGTTAACATTTCTTTCCTGCTGCAATTTTGCAATTGTTCACTTAACAATACAAAAGCCCTTAAAGTTAAGAC
This sequence comes from Dicrostonyx torquatus, assembly GCA_028555095.1. Lineage (NCBI taxonomy): Eukaryota > Metazoa > Chordata > Mammalia > Rodentia > Cricetidae > Dicrostonyx > Dicrostonyx torquatus. Next base: position 1,729,091 of record JAQHUG010000158.1, read on the forward strand.
ACTATTCTAAGATGCAGTAATCAGGGCTCCAGATTCAATCTAGATGGATGACATATATTTACATATAAATAAATTTAATGAAAGTAATTGTATTTGCTGTACTTGAACTTTGAAGAACTTTGAAAATCACAATGATTATAACATTTTTAGAAAATTATTGTGCAAGCTATAGTAAGGTGTTCGTAGGAAGCTGAAAAAATATATTTGTTTTGGATCTTTTAAAAATTAAACAATTTAGCTATAAATAAGAATTAATGTTCTGTAAATCTTTATTGGGAAAAGTAAAGCTAATTTCGTTCTCTCCAATGTGAATTAAAACGACCTATAAAATCCTTTATGGATTTATAATAGAAATGTTAAAATATGTGCAAGGAAGCTATTTCGAACGTAAAGCCTCTCACCATTAACTCTAAGACTCATCTATTAAACCTTTGACATTACCAAACAATTCTGTTTCACAAGGTAACATTCCATTCAGGATACTATTTAAGAAAATGGCCCTCATTTTCCAGCTTACTGGAAATGATTAATCTTTCAACAGCTTTGAGGGCTACATACCAGTGCTGCTACTTTTTTTGTCCTTTCAACAATGACTACAAGCTGAGAGCAGGCTAGTAAATGTGTTATCGGCCAACCCATTAGAGTTCCATTATTTTCTGTCTTACATGGCTTCATGTAATGAATTTTTATAATTAAACTAATGGCACACAATTTATTTTTCCCCTCTTTACTTTCAGGCCCCATTTCTCTTCCAGCTTCTTTGGAAGAAGTTTTATACAAAAGGAAGGGAGGAGAGTCCTCCAAGTGTTTCATTACCTTAATTTCATTATGACATTTTGGAAAGAAGTCTCTTTATTTCAGTTCTCACTTTAATTTGCTAACTTTATTAAAAGGCTTAAGCAGTGTTGTAATTAACAAGTCATCCAGATACCCCAGGCTTTTAAGAGAAGTCAGGTTGAGAGCATGTAGAAGTAGTCTAGTAGAACCAACCCCAAAAGAACGTCAGAAATCCCCAGAAAGTAGAATTTTCTTGTGCCATCATACCTGAATTTCTAGGTAATTTTTTAAATCCCATGAGCGTCCTACAGGAGATTACATTCACAAGTCTCTCTTGTAATGAGATTACATATCTGTAAGATTTTAAAATCTAGACAAAAATCTGTAGTCTTCATGATATACCTACATAATTTTAAAAGCAGATTTACCATTACATAATTCACCTATTAAATATATCCATTGAAATAGTATGCATTTTTTTTCTTTGATGTGTTACTGTTCTTACAATCCGATAGTAACTTTCCACTCTCCATTTTCTTTATCCCAGTTATTACTTGTATTATATTTAAAAAAGAGATAGAGACAATGGTAGTTTTGACTGGGTTATATCAATTAGCTTAATGAGTTTGAGATTTATCTATGTTCTAGTATTAGCATCATAATGAAATTTTATCATTTAGGAAGATTTCATTTTTGGATGTACCACATTTTGTTAATGCATTCCTTTGCTGATGAACAGATGGGTTGATTATGCTTTCTGAATATGATGGTTAATACAACCATGGACTTCTGTACAAATTTTTTGTCTATTTTTATTCCTTTTGAATATATATTTAGCAATAAAATGTTAATATTTATATCATTGTAAACTGCTGAATATTTTTCCGTTGTTTTCACAGTTTATTTATTTCCCCTATGTGTTCATTCATTTGTATTTTTTCTGGAGACAAGGTCTCATTACATAGTTCTGGCTGTCATGAAACTTGTTTCCTTCCTTCCTTCCTTCCTTCCTTCCTTCCTTCCTTCCTTCCTTCCTTCCTTCCTTCCTTCCTTCCTTCCTTATTTTCTTTCTTCCTTCGTTTATACATATCAATCCCAGTTTCCCTTCCCTTCTCTCATCCTATATCCCCCATCTGTTCATCAAAGAGAGTAAGACCTCCCCTGTGAAGTCTAAGAATTCTGTCCCATCAGCTTGTTGAGGCAGGACCAAGCCCCTCCCTGACTTTGTACCATGCCTAGAGTGAGCATGGTATCTCTCTATAGAGAATGGGCTCCACAAATTCAGTTCATGCATTAGAATTAGATACTGGTCCCACTGCCATGTCTCCACATACTGCACAATCCACACCACTGTCACCTGCATTCAGGGAGGGGGCTAGTTCTGTCCTATGTAGGTTCCCCAGTTGTCATTCCAGAATCAGTGAGCTCCCACTAACTCAGGCCAGCTGAGGACCTGAAAGATGTTGGACTGTAGGGCAAAGTCAGAGGAAACTCTGGTGGAAGTCCATAGTGGTCCTGACATGGAACTTGTTATATAGACCACACTGGCCTGGAACATTCAGGGATCCTTCTGACTCTTTGTGTCAACTGCTGAGATTATAGGTGTGTAATATCACATCTGAATATATTCATTATTTAAAATTCTCATCAAATATATAAAGGTTCCAATTATTCTACATCCTAGTTAGTGCTTGTCATAGTCTGGCTTCTTTATTTTGGCTATTCTAATGAGCGCAAAGTACTATTTCATTGTTTTTCATTTATATTTTCTCATCAATAATGATAATGATATTATGATTTATTTAAGGTTGTCTATTTCAAAGAATTTTTTATTAAAATAATTTCTGTATCTGGGTCATTTGTATTTTTGTTACTGAGTTATTAGAGTTTATATATGTTCTTGAATATATTCTTCATCACAGATTCTATTTAGAATATTTTCTCATTTCCTGAAGATTATCTTTTAAGTAATTGACATTGTTTGAAGTGTTTTAGTTTTGATAAAATATAATTTGTGTGTCATTATTACATTTATTTTTGGTCTGCATCTAAGAAGTAATTTGTACCCCTATAATTTCTTGAAATATGTTAAAGTTTTATGCTTTTGTGTTTATGTGAACATGTGTGAGTGTGTGTGAGTATATGTGTGCTATGTATGCAACTTCATACATGCATATGCAGACCAGAAGATGGTGATTGATGTCATATTTTAGCAGTGTGTATCTATGTATTTGAAATAGGGTCTCTCCATGAATCTTGATTGATTTTCTTGACTAGGTTAGAAGTCAGCAAGTATCAGTGATCCTGTCCCTCATATTTTTAAATGAGGTTGACAGGCAATTAGTGGGTACCTAGCTTGATATATGGATGCTGGGATTCAAATGCTGGTACTCATGATGGCAAAAGAATAGCTTACATAAGCAACCCCAAAAATTATACTGAGGAACTTCTACAACTCCTAAACATTTTCATTAATGTAGCAGGATACAAGATTTACTAAAAAAAAATCATACCCTCCTGTACACAGATGATAAATGAGCTGAGAAACAAATCAGAGAAACATAATAGCCACAAATAGCATAAAATATCTGGGAGTAACTCTAACCAAACAAGTGGAAGACTTGTATGACAAGAACTTTAAATCTTTGAAGAAAGAAATTGAAGAAGACACCAGAAAGTGGAAAGCTCTCCCATGCTCTTGGGTAGGTAGAATACACATAGTAAAAATGGCAATCTTACCAAAAGCAATCTATAGATTCAAAGCAATGCCCATCAAAATCCCAGCAAAATTCTTCACAGAGCTCAAAAGAACGATACTCAACTTCATATGGAAAAGCAAAAAACTGAGGATAGCCAAAACAATCCCGTGTACAATAAAAGAACTTCTGTAGGTATCACAATCCCTGACTAAAAACCCTACTACGGAGCTACAGTACAGAAATTAGCCTGATATTGGCATAAAAACAGACAGGAGGACCAACGGAACCAAATCGAAGACCTAGATATCAATCCACACACCTATGAACACCTGATTTTTGACAAAGAAGCAAAAAATATAAAATGAAAACAGAAAGCATATTTAACAAATGGTGCTGGCATAACTTGACATCAGCATGTAGAGGAATGAAAATAGATTCATATGTATTGCCATGCACAAAGTTCAAGTCAAAATGGATCAAAGACCTCAACATGCAACCAACCACACTGAACCTCATAGAAGAGAAAGTGGGAAGTACACTTGAATGCATTGGCACAGGAGACCACTTCCTAAATATAACCCCAGCAGCACAGACACTGAGAGAAACAATTAATAAATGGGACCTCCTGAAACTGAAAAGCTTCTGTAAAACAAAGGACATGGTCAACAAGACAAAACAGCAGCCTACAGAATGAGAAAAGATCTTCACCAACCCTACATCAGACAAAGGTCTGCCCTCCAAAATATACAAAGAGCTCAAGAAATTAGTGATCAAAAGAAAAAATGACCCAATTAAAAAATGGGGTACAGACCTAAACAGAGAACTCTCAACAGAGGAATCTAAAACGGCTTAAAGACAGTTAAGGAAATACTCAACATCCTTAGCCATCAGAGAAATGCAAATCAAAACAACTCTGAGATTCCATCTAAGAATGGCCAAGATAAAAAACACTGATGAAAACTTATGTTGGAGAGGCTTTGGGGTAAAGGTAACTCAGACCCAGAAAGACAAATATCATATGTACTCATTCACAAATGGCTTTTAGTCATAAAGCAAAAAAAGCTAGCCTACAATTCACAATCCCAGAGAACCTAGACAACAATGAGGACCCAAGAGAGACATACATAGATCTAATCTACAAGGGAAGTAGAAAAAGACAAGATCTTTTGAGTAAAGTGGGAGCATGGGGACCATGGGAGTGGGTTGAAGGGGAAGGGAGGGGAGTAGAGAAAAATGTATAACTCAATAAAATCAATTTTAAAAAAAGATAAAAAGAAGTAATTTTAAGTCCTGAGCCATTTTTCAACTCTTAGCAATTTAGTTCTTCTGTTCAGTTTTACATTTCATCCCAAAATAGGTTATTTTTCAAATAATTAAACTTTAATTATTTTTAACTTAAATGTTTACTTTTAATTAACATGATAATTATACATTCTTATAGGATATAATATGATGTGTTTATGTATGTGTATTGTTACTAATTTATGGTAAAGAACTTCATCTGCCATCTCATATAGTTTTCAACTTTTGTATTAGAGCCTTTGAAATGTGGTTTTAAAAACATTTAGATGCATGCAATGATTTTATTATCAACCATATCAGCATGTTGTATAATAAACATGGAGGATTTAATTATTATTACTGAAAATTTGGGACATGATATCCACCACAATACAATAAACTTCTTGTAAAGACCATTCTTATCTCCACTTGTATAAGTTTATAGTGATTAGATTCCATATCTAAATCCAGGTGACATAATAGGATGTTTGTCTTTTTGTACTTGGCTTATTTTGCTTAGTTTAAATCTGTTAAGTTCATTCATCTGTTACAAATGATAGAATTTATTTCACTATGTTTTGTACATATATATATGTATATATATAATAAGTATATCATGTTGCTATTCCTAGGATAAAATATAACCTAGTTTTAATGGTAATCCTTTTAATATGTCATTGTATTTAAACTGAGAATATTTGGTTAATGTTTTTGATCTATATTCTAAAAGCAGTTTAATCCTTTTTATTTTGATATGTTTGTTTAGTTGGGAGGTATTATTCTATTTTTGGAAGAGTTTGTAAAAGATGGAGAATAAATATTCTTTAAAAACTTGGTAGAATTCACTTGTGAAGCCATATGGACCTGCAGCTTTCACTGTGATGAGATTTAAAACTGATGGGAGCAGATGCGTAGATCCATACCCAAAAATTAGTTGGAGCTTGCAGAACTCAATACAAAATGAGGAGGATGGATAATAGGAGTCAGAGGGGTCAAAGATACCACAAGAAAACAGCCCACAGAATCAAATAAGTAGGATTCATAGGGGCTCACAAAGACTGAGATAAAAATCACGGAGCCTGCAAAGGTCTGACCTAGGTAATCTTCATATGTGTTATGGTTGTGTAGCTTGGTGTTCTTGTGAGACTAACAGTGGGAGCGGGCATGTCTTTGACTCTTTTTCCTGCTCTTGGGACCCTTCCTTACTACTGGGTTGTCCAGTTTTGATATGAGAATTTGTGCCTAGTGTTACTGTAACTTGTTATTAACTTGTTACTGTAACTTGTTTTGTAACTTGTTATATCCCTAAAAGTCCTTCTCTTTCCTGAATGGAAATGGATAAGTAGTGGATCTTGGGGAGAGGGGAGGTGGGTGGAAGTGGGGTGACAGGGAAGAATAGAAGGAGAGGAAACTAGTCAGGTTGTAGTCTATGCAAGAAAAACAAAAGGAAAAAACCCTATTATTCCATTTTCTTATTACAGGTTAATTGTGTTATTTCTTTAATTTTTCATAATATTCTCTAAATTTTATTTCTATAAAATAGCAATATGCCCTTTATTCTCTAAGACTATTTATTTAAGCCTTCTTTCTCTGTTATTTAAATTATATTTAGCAAAAACAGTTTTGTCTGTTGTATGTAAACAGTTCTAAATCTTTCTGTATTGAATTTATTTTTCCTTTCATTATTTTCACCAACATCTACTTTTTCTGATAACATTATGATTTTCTTCTTCTTGTAGTTTTAAATAATATAAAACTTGGCTAGCAACTGGAGAGTTTTCTTCATTTTTTCCCTTACAGTGACATATAACATTACATATTTCACTCTTCAGATGCCTAAATATTTTGTGCTTTTATTTTCATTTTGCTCAAGGTAGTTTTAATTTTAATTATATTTCTTTTCTGGCCCTGTTGTTACACTAACATGCATTATATAATATTTTTATATTTGCAAATTCATCAATGTATTACAGCTAACTATTTTTAATTTCATTTCATAGTCTCTAGAAAATTTAAATTATAGAATTTCAATCTGTTTGGGTGTGGACTATCTTGGAGAGGATTTAGTGTACAATTGAGAATAATGTGAATTCTGCTATTATTGTGTAGAACATTGTAGAGATGACTACTACAGTTTGTCAAATTTTAGTGTTTTTTAAAAATGTTTCTATTTATCTTTGCAGATATTCACTTTGTTATTAAAAGTGAGGAACAGCCATATATATTTTGTTGAACTACCACTTCATTTTTGTCAGTGTTTGCTTTATGTATTTTCATATTATTTTCATTTTCTCAGGCTGTATTGTATGTCTTGACCACTTATCATGGTGGTTTTTTCCTTATGACTGTTCTTTCAAAGCCAGTATTTCTATTTGGTTCTTGTTTATAATTTTTATATTTATTTTACATATATATCCATGAAGGTATGCCAAAGACCCTCTCCACTCTCCACAAATATGTCAGAGCTTTTGAAGTCTCCATATGGACAACTCAGATGCCCATTTCAAGTGTTTCTCCAAACCGTCTCAATGAGCATCACTACAGTGTAAGATGCCTTGTTAAATAACTGCTACAGAATGATAATGTACCATGCAAAATAATGTATGCCTTTTCCCGGAGGACATAGCTCTAAGTCAGCCCAAATAAACCTAGATTCTGTGCATAGGTTTGTTTTTAATTTATTTCTTTTCCAGAAAGCTGTAAGATAGGTCAAATAATGCCATCACTCTTGGAATAAAATGTGGCTTTCTGAGGAATACCAATCCTGTCACTCTTGGTGGCTATAAGATTGCTAGTTTTTATAGCTACCAGGGGATCCAAGGCCACTGATTTTCAAGACTAATGTGGAGCTGGAAGAAAATGACAGGAAAATACAAAAAAAAGCCTATAATATTACTGTTTTGTGGAAGTATAAAACTTCAGGAATTTTATGTTTTGATTCATTTTATAATTTCCACAAAGACAATTTTAAACTATTTGCAAGAACTTTTTTTGTGGAGTGGTTTTCTAGTCATCATAGTATATTTTCTAATACTGAAGAAATTAAAATATGAACAGAAACCTAGGCAAAATAAGGTTGTGATCAGAGCATAAAAGAATGCAAACAAGACTTGGTAACTCTGCCTTAAATACATGAGTGAGTAGCAGGGGAAATTATCCTATTACTACCTATGTTGCATCTTTGATATAAGGTATAGTTTATATGTTTTAAGTTTCGTAGGTTCCAAGTACTTTAAGAAGAAAAATACTAATAGTATATTGATCTTCCTTTTCATGTAACAGCTTTAGGGGGAGAACAAAGGGGAGTTTTAAAATGTATGACCAAACTTAGGTTCTTAAAAGAGGATTTCAGACAATGTTTTTATTATTAAATTAAAAATCAAATTTTCAAACTACCAGTTTCAGTCAATTTGCAGAAATAAATTTGTATAACTCTAATATACACATTTATACATATATAAAATGTGTCAGCTTGGCATATATAAAATAATTCAGTTTCTAACATTATACATATTCATAATGAAGACAGGACAATATCTGGTATGTAAGTGTACCTATTCCATATATAATAAAATTGTATCTTTTATGTTTATACAAGACCATTGATTTCTTTTTTCCTACTAAAATAATTTGTGATCCTCAACTAGACAGTGTAGCTACTTTAGAGAAGGGGATTAATTTTGAAAATTAATTACAATTATAATGTATTTATAATACAGTAAAGAACATATTTAAAACATAGGTTTTTTTTCAGCCCTGGAAATGTTTTTAAAATTATTAGATTTCTCACCTGAAGTAGTTTCAAATATTAAATAGCCAAATCAGCTAGACTCAAACAAGATTTCAGTTCTCTATTGAATTCATGTACTCTTAGCTCAGCCAAGCACAAAACAGCTAATGCTGTCACGTTTGAAAGGCTTTTATGCTGAATTTGACACAAAAGCAATCACAGAGCAGACAAAAAAGGAATTTCTCTTTCAAAGGCTGAAAGGAGAAAAATAAATGAAAACTATGAGCCTTGCCAAATCTCTCTTGCCACCAGAAAAAAAAGTTCAATGTGATCAAGAAATAAGTTTTTTCCTAGGAACTTATTGCCACATTTGGACCAATGTTAGCTTGGTGAACAGACTGTGAGCTCAACCAAGACTGTACCAAATGAAATAAATCCTAGGATGATCAGTGCTGGCCATTTCAGGTACCAATGGCATACTTCTTTTGTTTCTTTTGAAAGTTCTAAATGCTATCATCAGTCATAGAATTTTGTTATGGCTTATTGTCAGGGATTTTGTAACAGAAATCGTGTACTTTTTTTCCCTGTAACATCTGTCTCTCTTTAAAAAAAAAGAGTATTTACTTAATCAACTTTAAGACGATCAAATGAAGAGATGTGGTAAATAAAATAATCTCCTTTCCAAATGACAACTTTGTTTCAGAAAATTCATGTTTTATACAGCAAGGAGATAGTGGTCAAATAGATATGGATAATTTTTCAAGACCTGCTAATTAGTAATTCATAGACTAGACCATCTGCAGTCTGTTTTTTGTTTTGCTTTGTTTTTTGTTTTTCCCAACCAGTGTTCTCCTACTGCTGTCTTCTATTCTGACATGTTTTCCACGGTTTTTGTTTATTTTGTTTATTGTTTGTTTTCCGAGAAAAGATTTCTCTATATGACAGTCATGGCTGTTTTAAAACTGGCTCTGTAGACCAGGATGGCCTCACATTCACATTCCTAGCACTGGGGTTAAAGGCATGCGCCTTTTTAAGGTGGGCTTCCCCAAACACCGTCTCATAAGTGATTTCTACTATGTGAATGTGGTATTATTTCTATAATTGCTTCCCATTTATTCTTCTAAGCAAGAGGTGGAGAGTTTCAAAATATCAAACCAGAGAGACAGAGTTAAAGATGAAACTTAGTGAAATGCTATGAAGAATTAAAATGATAATGAATAGAAAATACAGAGTGACGAAATTCATGCAATGACATTAAACTGAAAATTTAGAATTTAAAAAATATAGATATTATTAAAACAAATAAAGTATGTGCAGATAATAGCTAGAAGAGATTTGAGATGAGGATTAAATGTTTAGAATCATTAATATATCTATTTTGCTAGGAATCCAGATAGTAGAATTCAAGTATGGTGATTGGTTTAAAGCATTAAAATGATCATAGAGTTGTGCTAGCATTTGAAGCCATTCACTCCTGTTTACTAAGAGTAGATTGGGTCAGTTTTTCAAAGAGAATATTGTGAAAATGTTCCCAGATTATACTCTTTAATTACTTTCTTTCTCGGTTAATTGGCTGTTTTAAAATATAATCTTATTTGTCAATTTATAATTACTCTGTCTCTTTCAGAGCCTTATGATGTTTTATTTATCAATTAGTTTTAACCTCATAGATAGAGGGTAAAAGAGAAAATCCGTGAGATCATCTACAAGAATAATTGTTATAAATTCCCATCCCACATCTCTCTTCCTATCAAATGAAGTTACTGAATCTCATCAGCCTTCAGTTTTCTGAATACATTTAAAAAAGAGTACTTTCACAAGTAGCCTGAGAGAAGCAAATGAAATAATGCTTGTAAACTGACTAGCATTGTCTTTAGCACACAACAAACACTCAACTTTAGTATCACCAGTAGGACTGTTTTAGCATTCATGTATACTATCTACAAGAAGAGGTGGGTGGTAACATTAAAGATTTGGCCATCTTTATTATCTGCCTTATGATCTTAACATTTACAGTGACCGCCTATCATTAAGTTTCTAAACACAGACAAAAATACCTAGGGTTTCTACAGATAATGGTCAAGTCATTTTTAATGAAATACTCAAGACTATTCAAAACCATTTTTAAAAACAGATAGTAATTATAATAAAACCATTTGTTTTAGATGTTGTTAAGCACCTGCTTAGATAATTAGACTCTTTTGTTTTCTTTCATATTTTTTCTTTTAGTCTCTTATATGAAGCTATGTACATTTCTAACACCTACTTACTACACCCTAATAATTCTTGACACTCACTTAGGGTTCTCTCATGTTAAGAATATTTTTTATTTGCCAATCTTTAGACCCTTCTTTATTCAAATCTTCATTTTCCTTCTTCTACATCTATCTCAAATTCTCTTCTTGATAATTTTGTATCCGTTAATGCTTTTTGAATATGATCTGTGAAATTCATAGTATGCAAACTTCAAGGAGACTATACCAGGGCCTAACATAGTCATCATCAGAGAGGCTTCATCCAGCAACTGATGGGAGCAGATGCAGAGACCCAAAGCCAAACATTGAGCAGAGCAGGCAAAACTCAGGAAGGATTGTAGGAACCAGAGTGGTCGAGGACACCCCCTAGAAAATGATCCATGGAATCAACTAACCAGGGGTCATGGGAGACCAC